>CM035162.1:4673826-4750883 GCA_020205615.1 Panax quinquefolius | reverse complement strand
AATGGTTACCTCATTTTTGTATAGGTTCTACCAAAAAAATAAAAATAAAAATAAAATAAAATAAATAAATTGGACTATGGTTCTACCATTAACTTTGGGCGTGAATAGAAGTGGACTCATGGCTATCATGCATAATCATATGATTTTAGTTTATTTAATATGATTTTATGATTTTGATTTGTTTTAAAAAAAAATCTCTTTTCAAATTAAGAAAAATTTGATTTGATTTTTCAAAATAAAGAAAGATTTAATTTCAAAAAATAAAATTAAGATTTGATTTTATAAAATTAAGATTTGATTTTATTTTGAAATAAAATTAATTTTTTATTTGATAAAAAGGAAAGACTTGGTGTATCAAGATAAAAAAATTTATTAGAAGATTATCAGATATATATATAAGGAGTAAGATCCTATGGTTTTAATTATAAATGATCATATGACATGATTATTACTTTTACAAAAGTCAATCAATTATGCATACATATAGATTATAAAACAATATTTTATATATTAGCTCCATCGAGTAATCGAAAGTATGCCTATATATCTTTAGGGAATTCTATATAAAGTTTGTCAGATCATACTATCTCGAGTACTACTCAATTAATTATTAATAAGTATGTGTCAATTTGATAAAATAAAAAAAAAAAAAAAAACTCATGAATTGCTAATAAAGTTCTCCCCTGAGATTAGCTGGGACATCAAAATATATATGAACGAGGGAATATTTTATGGGTCTTACAATTTGGAAATTGTGGGTAATTGTGATAAATATAAGGAAATTAATCTGTACAATTAGGGCGTCATTTAATTTACGCCTTCAATCATAACTAGAGAATTATACGCATGGGATATGGATTTGTTATTTGTATATCTATTTTATAAATTGAGGAAAAGAGGTTGTTTATCATTTCGATCGACCCAAGCATCATACCATTATTCTGTAGTCCTTCCCATAATATTACTTACGGAAAGTTAGAATTATACCAATCAAAAGATGCCTTGATTCAATCATTTTAGTATCCCGATTTGCGTAACTTTTATTTTATTTTATATGGAAATATTTTGCAATGACCAATCACAGCTTCACAAGGAATTCCCCACAAAGCTAAAATAATGATTTGGTTTTGAAAATGAAGCTCACGCTCATTGTGAAGAATTCGCTAGCGCCATTTTTCACTTCAATCAGAATGTGTTGATTTTCCGCTTGTCAATTCTTCATGATTGTTTCATTTGCTTATCTTCACCAAGCTTCACTACCACTATTACTCCGCAATCGCTTCTTTTTCCCTTTAGTTTTTTTTTTCGCCTTCTTTCCTAAAATACATGTCCAAAGAAAATCAATGTTAATTTGCTATACTTGTCTTAAGTGGAATCAATTCCCGCCAATCCCCATAAATGACTACGCCAGATCACCAATTAAGGGGAAAAGATTTTATGCTTAAAAAATAATAATATTATTATTATTTTATCAAATTAAATTATTCTTATTTAAAAAAATATTTCGATTTTCAAAAATATTTTCAGAAAATAATTTCTTCCTAATTTTATTTTATAAGTATATAAATAAAAATAATTTGATTTTGTTTCCAAAATAATAGAATGATTTGATTTTCTATAAAGAAGGATTTGATTCTTATTTACAAATCAAAATAAGATTTGATTTTATTCGACAAATATATAATTTATTTTGATTTAGTTTCAATATATGTATATATATACATATAAAAATTAATTAGGGAAACAAATATTATGCAAGGTTTGGAAAGATTTGATAGAGGATTTCCAAAGATATATCGGGAGAGCTCCTATAAAGTTACGCCTCCTATGATTTTTTGTTTTCAGACTGCAAGATCGAGCATTTTTCGTAAAATCAAGCAAGATTCACAAGTTGTTAAAGATTTTTGTACGATCGTCACCCAAGGACGCGACTGCAGTGTGGGGCAAATGGGCCCAAGTGCAAATTAGGGTTCAATCGACCTAATCAATTAAACGCACAAATTAAGGTTCAGACATGATTAAATGGAAAGACTAAGAGCTTTAAAATAAAGAAGAATGTAAGACCCCTAAATTTTTAAATAAAAGGAATTTCCTTTATTTATTATTTTGAAATAAGAAGGGTTGATTTGATTAATGTGGATAGTTATGTTAAATACGCAAATATTTCAAAAAATGTTAAAGTTGGTTATAAAATATTCATTATCGCTGGGAATATTCGCTTGGTCGTGGAATATTCGCATCGCTTTGGGAATATTCGCATTTACTTCGCAGTACCATGTGTGGGCCCCATAACAAAAAAAGTTTATTGATGAAGAAACGACAAATATAAGTTGTTTTTAAATAACTACCAGTAGTTGTTACCGCTAATATCGTTGAATACCCTAATGGTTAAAACACACTAATAATACATTGTCAATAAGAAGACATTACCAGATTCGCACCAATTATTGATTCTTACGTAGAAGGCACTACTCAATAATGGTTACGAATTATCGCTCAAAGATTTTATCGAGTTAATAATTGTCAAGCTTGATATTTTATATCATTGTTTCAATAATCACATTACACAAGATTTTTCATTATCGGCTAATAATTCATATTATCCGAATAATATTATTAGATAACATTATTGGCAATGTCTAGAAAGTTCTCGTTTCAAGGAGAGGTTTGGTCACCTAATCATGCGCCAAGAAGTTAAGAAATTTTATCGAAAGCCCCTCTTCCCTGAACCGCCGTCATTAATATCATGATTTTGTAATATTATTTGTGAATAATTAATTATTGATTTATATGATGAGGAAAATATTGATTTTATGTGGATATAGATGGAGAAAATTTTAAAATGACAATTGTTGAAAATTAATATTTTATCTTTTTCTCGATAAAATAATTCATTTAAATATATTATTTTAATAATATATTAATCTATGATATTTTTACAATCTAATGTGGGATATATGAGTATACGAGGATGAAGAGTATTTTTGTTGCAATAAATGTTTAAAACATGTTAAACATGCTCATGGACCCCATTTATCGACCAAATTTGATTATACCGTGAAATTTCCTGCTCAGGATTTCGGCCAATTTCTATTTGGAATTTGGAAAACTTTCTTCTGTAAAGTTGTAGAGAATTGAAATTCTATAAAACTCGCGAGATTCGAATTTTCTGATTAAAGGGCTATTTATTATGAATTATGAAGTTCAAGTCTCAAATAATTGATTTTGGAGTTTAAAATATTTTTGTAAGAAAAAAGTTTTTGTTGTAATTGAGTGGCTCATATGTGTTATAAATGATCTGAAATCAGATTTCTAAGGTGGGCTTGAATATTTTTAAGAAATATTATTATTTTATTAAATTTTCGCTTTGTGTTTCTAAAGATTTTCCTATAAATAAAGGTGCTTAGTTGTTAGAATCGAAAATCACACCGTAAACCAAGTTTTCTCTCTATATTATCGAGTTTATTCTTGTGAGTATTTTGAGTATACTTTGAGTATTGCTAGACGGCAAAGTTCCCTTCAAAGACTATACCCTAGATTCTAGCTGTAAGATCGATCTTTCGAAGTGGATATTATTTTTTTCAGAATGATATTATTTCTTCAATATCATTATGTCAAATGTTGATCCAAGTTTTATCAAATTTGAACTTTTTCATGCTTCGGGTTACTTATTCATGAGTTACTATTCACGAAAGTTACTATTCATGAAGTTACTATTCACGAAGACTATTCACGTAAGTCGTGAAAATGTTTTTGTGGAATTTCTATCTTTTTGGTGTTTGAGTTATTTATTCACGATACAAGACTATTCACGATACTGTGATTATTCACAATTTAAAAATAAAATTTCTTCTTTTCGTCTAAAACATCTATTCGGATACTAACTCGATCAGATCCACGTTTTGATCATTCTCGAATTTTACACCACTACGATTATTTTGAGGTATTTTGGACGGATAAAAACCAAGTATTAATCCTTAATCCTTAATCCTTGTCATTTTGTTTCATCGGATTCGCTTTTAAAAAAATATTTTCATCATCCTCGCCTTTAAATGATGATATTATGGAATATCTTCGCCCAGAAGCAAAAAGACGAATGATTTTAAGAATATCTTCACCAGAAGGCAAAAGATGAATGATTTTCAAGAATATCTTTCGCCCAGTAAAGTAAAAAGATGAACAGTGTTTAAATGAATATGACCAACTCGATGAATATCTTCGCCCCGTAGTGTAAAGATGAATATTTGATTCCGTATGTATATCGATTGATGTTACAGTGGATAAAAGATAGACGATGAACTTTTAAATTCATACATGTAAGATAGTAGTATGCATTCTCTACTTAACTCTTCTAATGAATTATTATTTTCAACATAATATTGATTTAAAATTTGTTGTCAATCAGTATTCTATTATATTTTTTCCTCGTCAAGACTAACGATAATTTGTCAGATATTATCTTAGTCATAATATTCTTTATCGAGCTAATGAGTTCACCCTTTTCCTTTTTTGTTCCATTTTTCTCGTGAGGCTAGAATATATGAAAGTATTTAGCTCTGGGTATGAATGAAGGTTTTAGAAAGGATTGTTTAGTAGTCCTCACCATTTTGTAAAATAATGTATCAATAAATGTGATGAGGATTTATTTGAGTATAGATATTCATCTGTAAGATAATATTTGTATTCAAACTCACGCTTTTATCGTTGTAATAATAAAGTTGTAGTTGTTTCGCATCACGTATTTGACAACTCGTATCAGTGATGTATACCTATTTTGGGGCGCCACAGCTTGGTATCGTAGCTTAGGATATGATCTCCATGAGATCTGTGGAATGTAATCTAGAGGGGAGAGACGAGTAAATCCTTCGCCTAAAGGTGTCCTACCCAAGCTTATTTGTTAATGGTCAAGATATAGGATATTATGTGATATATTGATTTCCTTAATTAACCCTTGTTTTACGACAACAAGATTTCGAGAATGTCAATCGAGAATATTAACAATGGAAATGAGACCGTGGAGATGCCTCATTTCACCAACGAGGAGAACGTAACAGTCGGGCAATGTTCCTCCGTGAACAAACACCATCGAAAGCGTATGATGAACGAGGATGTTTAGAAGTTTTTGCGCTCATGCAAAATCGCATTTGAGGAGACTCGTGTTCAAAATACGTGAGGAAATGATATGTTGATGAGTTTTATTGATCAGGTCCAAAATGGTGATTTTTGGATGTATAGATTAAGAGTTATGAATTTTATGAGAAAAGACTATTTTAAAATTAACCGCTTATAACTCCTCGTGGTTAACTCCAAAATTGATAAATTTTTATTAGAGTACATCTATATAATATCAATGTACTCGTGAATTTCTAATATTTGGATAAAAGTACAATTTATGATAAATGTCTAAATATTCTATGTTTTAATTTTATGAAAAATAGTAAATGAATTTTAAAAATTCTAAGAAAAATATATGTGCAATATGGGACTATATTCTACTAAATACCGTAAAAGATATATTTTTGAACCGATTTGGTATTTTCATGAAAATGAACTAGTTATGAATAAATGAGTTAAATATGTTATGTGAAGGAAGAAAATTGGAAAATATGATTTTATGTCTTCGAGAATCATATATGTGGTATATGCAGATTTTGATGAGGGTTTTGATTAATGGTGATGAAACCTTATAAGTTTGGCATTTTATGATGATTAAATGCATTATTTAGTAAAAGTGTAAACAGCTAAAATAAATTGTTTATAAGTTTAAGAAATGTTATTCTTCAATATCATTATACCTAAATATTGGTATGGATTTTATCAGGAATTTCTATCTTTTTGTGTCGTGGTTACTATTTATGAAGTTACTATTCATGAGTTACTATTCACTTAATTACTATTCACGTACTATTCACTACAAAATTAGTTTCTTTTTCTAACCAAATTATAGTTGATTTATGAATATTACTCGAGATTAAAACTATATATCGATTATATTGATTTTATTATCATATATAATATTTTTATAACCTCGATGTTGAAATTTTCTTTCACCGGAGTGTAAAGATGAGTAGATTATTGGTACGATCACGACTAGGGTTCTCTTTCGCCAAGAGTGAAAAGTTGAATCATGATCTGTATGATCATTTACTCATCAATTTATAATCGAATATCTTTAGCTTAAGTGTAAAGGTGAATCGATCAACATGGTTATAATTATTGTTTATATAAATTTCAAATGATTATATATTTCGAGATATTAATATCTTTACCAGAAGCAAAGATGAATTGTTGATGAATATCTTTTGCCAAGAAGAAAAAAGATGAATCGTTAATGAATATCTTCGACCAAGAGTAAAGATGAATCTGTTAATGAATATCTTCGCCAAATAAAAAAGTAAGATGAATCAGGATGAATATCTTTCGCCCGTAAAGCAAAGACTAATTTATTAGTATGATTATTAACAGAACTCGTGATTTCGTATAACCACGATCTTTTGATGTTTCGTAAAGACATGTGATGAAAATTATATTCGCCCCGAAAGTAATTAAGAGGAATTTAGAATCACAACCATGATCACGTAGATATTCATATAATTGTGGAAAGGAACTGCTGATTGATGTTACGTGGATAAAACATTGTCAGGATTCTTTAACACGGAGAAGATAATAGATCGATTGTTTATTCGACTCTTCTAATGGATCGCTTTCGTCTACCGCAACTATGGTTGAAATTTTTATCATCTACCATATGTTCTAATTCTCCGATTTGTTATCGATGAAGGCTATAGATAATTTAATTATCTTTAGTCATGATATTCTTTATCGAGTTAGTCAGTTTCACCTTTTGCTTCACAATTCTTTCGTGTAATAAAAGTGTAGTCGGGTCGAGCTGGGGTAACAAGTGAAATGTAATCATGGTCTCTAACTATGGAGTTCTCCCTAAACAAAGATAGATAGAAGTGTGTCAGATACATTTTTTTAGTAGTTATATTTGGTGAATCATATAGGAGAAGTAACCCAACGTGAAGGGTGTTTTGCCACTATCATACAAGATGTCTAACGACATACAACCTCGTGTCATCATAAGATGTGGTCAGGCTCATCCACTTGCCGAGTATATTTACGAGCACTACCTATATAATCTTCGTGTTTGTTTGAAGTATAATTCTCAATTTCGAGACAAATGGAGATAATGATAAGTCAAGAGAAGACTCACTATCGGGAAGAATACGATAGTAATCTTCTCGCTTTTCTTTTGGGGTCTATGGGTCAACCAATGATAATTCTGGCCATACGATATCTATCATAACCTGTAATATGGGCTCCCACGCATTTAAGGTTTCTCGAGCACTTCCCAAAAATTTTAATTTCTAAAACAGCTGACTATACCTTTATGTAAGGTGTCATCGCGACGCATATCCACGATCGGGGACATTGAGTCACGCTTGGTATATATTTGTATCCATACTCACAAAGATATGTGTTTTTGTATTTTGTACGACAATTGTTGTAATAAAGTCAGAAGTTATTTTCTGCACCACGATTTGGCAACTCATAATGGGTTGGATGGAATGGACCTATTTTGGGGTCGCCACAATTCAAATTCAAATATTTCAATCTAACAACAAAACAAATTCAAATTTAAATATTCAAATTCAAATCTTCATCTCCACACATACACTTTGAAATAATAGTCCCGTGCCACACCACCGCTTACACCTCACATACTCGCCACACACTATCGCTAATCTCCGCTCATCCAAAACGCTAATGAGAATAAGAAGAAGATTTGCCCTACAAAAAGTTTAAAATAAATAAATGTAACTATTAATGTTCTCAAATTTTTTATAACTATTTTGTTACTCATAAATAATAAAATGGTTACTTTTCAGATGAATGGTTGGCTACCAACTCCATCACATTTAAACGAAATTGGTAACTTAATAAAATCAATTGTAATCAAACTTTTATACTAAGGTAACCAAACTTTTATACCAAGATAATTAATCTATCTTCATACTGGCAGATGTAATTAGTTACCTTCGTCCGAAAGTTTAAAAACCAATCAGATAAAGGCTTGGCTACCAATCAGATATATGTAAAAATAATTTGAAAACTTAATAAAATAGAATTGGTTACCTTAAGATGGCATGTTGGCTACCAATCCCATTATGAAAAACTGTAAATGTAGAGATGAATTAGTGAATGGTGGAAATACGAGTCCCTTGTCAAAGTATGAAGTCGATAAGAGGGAATTATAAAAGAAATTAAAATACCGATCAAAGAAGTAAATCAGTGTACGGAAGATGAAAGTCGACGGAGATGTGACAGCTTTTGGGGAGTAAGATGAGACCCACAACAAAAGGAGACCTTTCAATCCCACATATCTAAATGTAATTAGTATATATCTGAATCAATGTTTCAAAATTTGGAGAAATTAATGAGAAAACTAACGTTGGAATGTATGGGATAGCCATCATCAATAAGGGAAGGGCTTCTGGGTCAATGGGTGTGTGAAGATAAACAATTAGTAAAATGATACACTACTACGACTTTTTTTCCCCCGCCTCTATCTCATATTTTCTCTCCAAGTCTCTTTTATTTTCGCATGTTGAATGAATCACCCATGATCATGGATTCATAGTTGAATGAAGAAGAAGGTGATGATTAACTGCGTCATATAGATATATATAGTATAAAGGTCATACAGATAACTAATCTATAAATTAAGGAATTCTAATTGAATACTAATTCTCAAATTAAGGAATCCTAAATGCAAAGAAGATTGTAAATAAATATAAGATATTAATTGCCTAAAAATTTTTATGAAAAGACTATCATTGTGAATTATTTTTAAAACGTAATGTAATACGTAATTCATCCTTTTATTTATTTATGAAGTCTATAAAACCCGCACGTGGTCAGCAAGTAAAGCTGGCCCAATACAAGGTCCAATTAATTAGAAATTTAAGTAATTAAATAAAGTGGTATCACCAATTCTTGTTCTTCAATACAGTTGAGCGGCTTGAGCCCTTATATTATTAAGCACCCTTGGATACAATCAAATTTTTTATTTTAAGATTGATATATATATATATATATATATATATCATATAATTCAACAACGTTTTTTATCTTGGTTTTGTCTCAACAAAGTGCTTATCGGGATTTTTATTTTATTACATAATATTTACATCTCTATCTAATTAATTAATTTATTTATACTCATGAATTCGCCAATTCCTATTAGAGAAAGCTGCAAGAATAATGTAGCAATTAATTATTAGTCTCCACTTTAATTAATTAATTATGTATCGATCGATCGATCATGATTCATGAATAACAAATTTATTTAACACAAAATAATTAAACTGTGAGTTGGTTGGGTATTGAATTTGAGGGCTCAATAATTTCACCCAAGTCTTTCCAAATTAAGCTAAATCAGCATTTCTACCCATTCAAATGGCTCGGGAAAAGGTTCAACAGTCACCAACTTTGACCAGACCAGATCAGACCCAACCCTTCCATAGTTCCATTAACCTTTACGTACCAAATCACAAACAAGGCCCCAAATATTTTTAGACTCCGTTATTTTTGTTTATGATGATATTCTATAATAATTATAATTATTTTAATCGATATTTATGAAATTGAATTTTAATTAGTATAAAAAATAGCAGGTTTCTTTATTTTAGACAAAAATGGATATATATTTTTTCTTTTACCCTTTGTATTAAAAGATCCTTGTAATTTTTTTAATTAAGTACTCCTCCTTTCACCTAAAAATTAAGATTCTAAGTTGACCAACTTTTCTTCTTCTGTATTTTTTTTCTGCTATGTATAATAAAGTGTGTTAAAAGATACACATTAACATTAAAAACTTTTGGGATTTTCTTGACAATTTTAATTTGCAAAATTATTATTGAGAAAATCATACCTTGAAGGGGGTGTTCGGCAGTGACTTATAAGTTGGTTTGACCAATTTATAAGTAATTTGGCACTGTTTGAGTGTTTGAGAGGTACTTATTTTTTAATTTTTAAGTTGGTTTTTAAGTCAAAAATATAAGTACCTATTTGTGACTTATAAGTCATTTTAAAATAAAGTTACCAATTCAAACGAATGCCTATTCGCCCATTTTCTATTTTGTCCATCTTTTTATTAATATCATTTTTAGTAATCTTTATATTATTTTAACTTATAAGTCATTCTGAGCTAAACATCTTCATAACTTATTTTAACTAATTTTTTGACTTATAAATTAAATTAATGCCGAAAACTTTTATTTATAAGTCACAAATTAAAATAACTTATAAATTATTTAAAATAAGGAATCCCCGAACGTGTTCGAAAACTATGTGTACATGTAACATGTGTGTGTGTGAGAAGTTAAAAGGGTAATTAAGAATCTCAGTTTTAGCCAAATGGAATATATATCCATTTCCATTGACGTATTAAATTATGGTTTCTATTAAAATGGCAATTTTTTTTAAAAAATAAAAAATTTCGATTTTATTCCCAAAACAAGCAATGTTAGGATAAAATATCACAAAAGTAACCTGAATATCTTCGAACACGTGGTTTCACAACCTTTTACACAATTAACATTAAATAAACACCACTCAACACGTGACAATATCAAACTAGGTAAAATTAAACTTTACCAAATTAGAGTTAAACAAGCACGTTACATGTATCTCTATAAAAAAAAATTACCGAGTCTTGCACATGTAAAAGAATTTTCACTATTTCTCACATTAAACTCTATATAGTCCTTCTATTGTTCACTATTTCTTAATTCTCTTACATGAAAAATCTTCCCAATGAAAACTTGATAGGAAGAGTGCACTTAATTAAAATAATCTTAAAATTATTATTTTTTATTTATATAATTAAATAAAATATCAACAAATTCAATTATGTGAATAAAAATAACAAATAATTATCTATAAGCAAGACATTTATATTTAATGTAGAAAATCTAAATAAAAAAAATCGTAAGTCAAACTCAGAATTTCCAATATATCATGAACTCCTCTAAAGTTTTTCTCCCTAAAATTTGAGGCTACACAATAAATCGAGAGAGTACAAATTTATTTTTAATTAGGTTGAGAAATCTAATTAACTTAACCACCCAAAGCAAGAAGAGTCTGTTTAAATTCGGTCTAAACTATTAAAAAAATCCGAAAAAATAAAGTTCTTAAGCTTTCAATTGAATCTGGTAGATGCCATGATACCCAATAATAACAAATTATAATTCTCTCAATTTAATCTTTCAGTATCTTCTTGTTAATGAATATCTCTCATGCAAACCTAATTTATAGTTCTTTCTCCTAATCTATTGGCATCACCCAATAAAATTATGGTTAAGTTACCAATTTGCTACTTATGCAAGTATATTAGTTGTGGGGACACGATTATCCTACGTGGATGGATCCAAATAAAGTGTTTATAACGATCAGTTATTCTAATATTTATGTAAAATGTTAAGAAGTAACCTAAACATTACTTAGAAAAATATTGTATCCGTTTTTAATAGGAGCAGTACTTTAATTAGAAAGGACGAAACTAAACGAAATTGGGATGGATCAACATTTCCATCTAACATTAATTTAATAAGTCTAATTTGACATACCTGCATATATATATATATATATATATATATATATATATATATATATATATATATATACGCAGCCTACCCTGATGAGTGATGATCAAGTTGTACGTACGTTTAAAATAACCAATGGCGGATCTTGGGTTTCATACACTTCTCCTTAATAGTATCCAAACTGGGTTTCATCCGTTACCCGACACTTGCCTGTTTAAATAATCCGGCCTCTCCTCCAAAATCTCACTGAACAAATCTTCTTTATCTCCTCCTCTGATTTCTCTCTTCCGCACCACGCATTCATTCCTCCGCCGGACATATTTTCGCGAAAACGGCAGAAACCCGGCCGTCGAAGAAAATAAGGTCGGAGACTTTAACACCGTATTAGCACGTAATAGCAGCTGCCGAGATTCTTCCGACGATAATGAAGCTTGTTTCTCTTGATCGGCAGCATGACATAGAGTTTGTCCATCTCTAGCTTCTTGTCGGCCGGCAGCGGACACGGCCGTTTTGAAGTTGTAACGGACTGTAATTCAACCACAACTCTTTGCGGATAGTCTAGCATAAGCTCTGCCACCGTAAGTGGTTGATCATACTCGTGCACGCTGCCGTCTGATAGTATCACTTTCCCGTTCCTACCCGACGGCCGCCGGTTCGATATCTGGTTGCCCATGGTTGATTTGGAGAGAGAAAATTTGAAGGAGTCTGATCGATCTGAACTGAGTTAAAAATCATGCGCTAGCTTTTGTGTCTATATATGTTTTATTAAGAGGGAATTAGAGAGGGTTTGTTAAACGGCTCCAACTTGTTTTAATTGTGTTATAGGTGTAGTCTATATACTATAGACTATAGTGGTGGTGGAAGTGGTAAATTACGCGAGGCTATGTTCACGTCAGCTACAATTGGATTAATTGGGTCGTTGGATGGGTATTTGACTTGCTGTTTTCATTTTTCTAATCCAATCCAATGGCCGGGGTGGATTAGTGAAGGTAGTTGGAAGGTAATTGAAGCTTATATTATTATAATTAGGCGCTATATATATATATTGGACAGTTTTTCAAAGATGAGTTATAGTTATATAGAAATTATGAAGAATATAAGTTACTTCATTTTAGTGTATTATACATTTGGGTAGCTTTTAGACCCCAAAATTACTGTGAGTTTATATACTTAAAAGTTAGACTTTTAAGTTTAAAAAAATGACAGTTTGATATAATTGTGTTTAACTGAACAAGATTTATAAATACATTTGATTTCAAAAATTCGGAACTAAACATACCCATAATCGAATATTATTTATTTATATTCAATTCATTTGTATTTAAACTATATATTCAAATAAATTGGTATAAGCTTGGGGTCAGAATTTATGTGGTGTAGAATGTTGAAGTTGTACCTAATAACAAACACAAGTCAACTAGGAAGAGGGAACCGTTCAACTAATGCCTGAGTATAATCTACTTTGAATTAATGAAAGCTTATTAATTAATTGTAATACTGATCAGTTGAATTTATATTACTCCTAGTGTCCGGCATTACTGATCTATAAATGCATACCTCTCTCTCTCTCATCTCTCTCTCTCTCTCTCTATATATATATATATATATATATATAAAGTCCGATTTTCCATCGAATAGTTGAATACGGGCTATACATGATCATCTGCACTGTCATTATAATTCTATGCATGTGTACAAAGCGCCATCATACCATGCTCGCTTATTCGCTCATTGAGTAACTGTATATATATATATATATATATATATATATATATATATTTTTTGTCTTTTTTTTATTTTTTTATTTTTTTTACTTTTTTTTTTTTATTTTGATTGCATCAAATTTATTTTGACTTACAAATATAATGTTAAAAATAAATATTATTAATATAAAAATACATATAATTATATTATAAATAAATAAATAAATATATATATAAATATTAATATATAAATAAATATAATTATATAAATATTAATATTATTATGCAAGATATATAATTATATTATTATAATTATGCAAGATAATTATATTTATTTTATATTAATAATATTTACATCTTTATTACATCTCAGATAATTATTAATAATATAATTATATATCTTGTATAATTATATATTTATTATATTTATTTTTAATATGTTAATATTAAAAATAATATTCATATTTATATATTTATTTATTTATAATATAATTATATTTATTTTTATATTAATAATATTTATTTTTAACATTATATTTGTAAGTCAAAATAAATTTTGTGCAATCTCTTTATATTTGATTAAAAGGGATAAAGTATGAATGTGTTAAAAAAGAGTAGTTTCAGACATAACTCAGAATTTATTTAAATATTTTTAAATATTTTAATATTTTGTGCAATCTTTAGATTTGATTAAAATTGATAAAACATCAATGCGTAGTGGGTAAGTAGGCCTAAGCATAACTTGTATTCTACTTAAATATTTTAATATTAAATATTCATTTTGTTTAACTATACCGACAATATGTTAAATGTGGGCCCTCTTATTTAAATAGAAACCGATAGATTTTGTCACTATTGGTATTAATATATTCCAATATCGCCCTTCCAATAAGTTGATCAACTATCCAAAAAGTGGGTGTCACAGACGCTTCATAAAGAACCTACCGCTACGGAAGTGGATCCCTATATATATATATATATATATATATATATATATATATATATATATATGAATTGTGATTCATAAAACGATTTGGTACGGATTCTTATAGGTATACACAATATTTACCATCTATTTTAAACATAAACGAACGATATTAAAAAAAGTCAAAATTATCGTCCACTAATAATAGTTTCACGCAAGTAACGTTTTTAACTTTATTTATAACTATAGATTATCAACACATGTTAAGGGTTTATAAACCAGAGTTTATTAACTAGGGTTTATGTTTTTTAACCTTGTTAACCTCTGATGAATAAACCCTATACACTAATTAATAAAACCTAGTTAATAAACCTTTTAGTTTATAAACTCTAAACTCTACTTAATAAACTTTAAACGATCTAGTTAATAAAGTCAAACCCTTTCTCACGTGGAAGTTGATTAGCGTCTGCCACTATTAGTAGCGGATGTATTGCGTTTTTTTAACCGTCCACTACAATTAGAAATGGGCGCTGCTTTCGCTTTTTTTAATATCGTCATGCCCTATGATATGTTTAAAATGAACGGGAAAGATGATGTATATATGTCCTAGCTATAATTAAGGATTCAGAGTAAATACGTGTTATAGATCATTTTCATATATATATATATATATATATATATATATATATTATAGACAAATCCATAATCAACAACGTAATATTATCTTTACAAAATATCTCGGCCCATTTACTTGATCGAATCAGACAGAGGAATCGTAATTGTAATTTAATACGGGAGCGCTTCACTCGCTTAGTTTTGGGGATAGAAAAATGACTCAAAAATACTTTCCTTCTAAAAAAATCAACGACATAATTAAAGAAGCAAGTGGAAGAAATTTTCTTATTTTGTGTGTAAGAAGTCGATGCCCATTTTTTTTTACCAAGAACAGTGGTTGTTGGCTTGGGTTTATGATTATCCATGAAATTCATGGCAACTTGATTCTCAGTACGAGCCCTATCAAACATGTTCCATACCATCGAAAGCAAAGATTTTATTGTCAAGATCAGAAGGCCCCAACTTTTTATAAATGAAGATTTAATTTTCTATTCATTATTTTGAAATAGTAAAGGTTGATTTGATTAATGTGGTTAATATGGGTAAAATGCTAAATATTTTAAATAAGCAAGTGGTTATAAAATACCATCGTTATCTGGAGAATATTCGTTTGGTCGAATATTCCTACCGTTTGAGAATATTCGTGACGACGGCAAAATTTTGTGTGGGCCCATAACGGAAAAAAGCTTATGGACGAAGAAAACGACAATGTTTAAGTTGTTTATAAATAACGACGCAGCTTGTTACCGTTAATATCGTTAGAATACCCGAGGTTAAAACACAAGAATACGCCATTGTCAGCACAAGAAGACACCAGATTGCACCAATTATCGATTCTTACATAAGAAGGCACTACTCAATAATTGTTACAAGAATTATCGCTCAATATTTTATTTTTGATTCAATAATTGTCCGCAATGATATTTTATAATATTGTTGTTTTAATAATTGTCACATCGCATAAAGATTTTCCATTATCAAATCAATAATTCATATTATTTGAATAATATTATTAGATAAAGATTATTGGCAATATCTAGAAAGTTCTGCTTAAGGAGAGGTTGGTCACCTAATCAAGGCTGCCAAGAAGTGAGAAATTTTATCGAAAGCCCTCTTTCTTCGGGAACCGCTCCGTGTCAATATTATTGTGATTCTCGTAATATTATTTATGAATAATTAATTATTGATTTATATGATGAGGAAAATATTGATTTTATGTGGATATAGATGGAGAAAATTTTAAATGTGATAATTGTTGAAAATTAATATTTTATCATTTTCCGATAAAATAATTCATTTCAATATATTATTTTAATAATATATTAATAGTGATATTTTTACAATGAATGGGATATATGAGTATATGAGGAGGAATAGTATTTTTGTTGCATTAAATGATTAACACATGTTTTGTGTGTTTGCATGACTCCATTTTTCGACCAAATTTGATTATAAACAAAATCGCCTGCTTATGGATTTTGGCCAATTTCGCTTGGAATTTGGAAAAACTTTCTTCTTCAAAGTTGTAGAGAATTGATTACCTATAAACAAAATGCGTAGATTCGAATTTTCCGATAAAAGGCTATTTATTATGAATTATGAAGTTCAAGTTCAAATAATTGATTTTTGGAAGTTTTAAATAATTATATCGACAAAAACGTTTTTTTTTACAAGTTAAGTGGGTCTCACGTGTTACAAATGGGCTAAAATCGATTTCAAAGACGGGAGTGAAAATTTTGTAAATATAATAATATTTTATTAAATTTTCGCTTGTGTTCTAAGCATTTTCCTATAAATAAGTCAAGCTTATGTTAGAATCGAAAATCACACCGTAAGTTAAAGAGTCTCTCTCTCTCTCTCTATATTATCGAAGCGATTCTTGTGAGTATTTTAGTACTTTGAGTGTTGCTATACCTGCAAGTTCCTTTCAAAGACTATATTCAAAGATTCCAAAATAAGATCTGCCTTTTAGAGGTAAGGGATGTTATTTTCTTCAGAAGTGATATTATTTCTTCAATATCATTACGCCAAATATTGGTTGGAACTTTTATCAAATTTGAACTTTTTCATATTGGGGTTACTATTTATGAAGTTATTATTCACGAAGTTACTATTTATGAAGTTACTATTTATGAGTTACTATTCACGAGTTACTATTCACGCAGTACTATTCACTTAAGCATGATGATTTTTTGTGAAATTTCTATCTTTTAGTGTTTGAGTTATTATTCACGATAACGATATTATTCACTTAATCACGACACTATTCACGTAAAAATTAAATTTTCTTTTCTCGCTCCAAGATTGTCTCGTTATGATTCATATCTTTGATCGATCTATGTTTTGGTCTTCATTCTCGAATTTTACTCCCACTCGTTATTTATGAAGTATTTTGAACTCGATTGTTTAAAGTACTAATCCTTAATATTTGTTCTTTTGTTTTATCGATTTGTTTTCTTTAAAATATTTTTCATCATCCTCACTCCTAAATGATGATATAATCAATATCTTTAGCCCTGATCGCAAAGATGAATGATTTTTCGATGAATATCTTTGGCCCAGAAGTGCAAAGATAAACAAGTGTTTAGATTGAATACGATTAATCGATGAATATCTTCGCTGCAGTAGTAGCAAAGATGAACAGTGTTGAGATTTAACATGACCAATCGATGAATATCTTTGGTCCCAGAAAGGCAAAGATGACTATTTGATTCAAGATGTATATCGATTGATGTTACAGGATAAAATATCGATGATGGACTTTTAAATTCATGATGATAGTAGATTTCATTCTCTACTTAACTCTTTTAATGAATTATTGTTTTCACCGCATTGTTGATCTAAAACTTGTTGTTTATCAGTATTCTATTAGATTTTTCCCCGTTCAAGACTAAGGATAATTTGTCAGATATTATCTTAGTTATAATATTCTTTATCGGCTAGTTGAGCTCACCTTTTCCTTTTTGTTCCATTTTTCTTCTCAGAGACGAGAATATAATGAACTAATTCTAAAGGAGTGATGGTTCAAGACA
This sequence comes from Panax quinquefolius, assembly GCA_020205615.1. Taxonomy (NCBI): domain Eukaryota; kingdom Viridiplantae; phylum Streptophyta; class Magnoliopsida; order Apiales; family Araliaceae; genus Panax; species Panax quinquefolius. The sequence goes on along the minus strand of CM035162.1, from coordinate 4,732,999 downwards.
TTTGTTTTAGTAGTCCTCACTATTTTGTAAAATAAAGGTATCAATAATTGTAATGAGGACTTATTCGAGTGTGGATATTGTCTCTAAAAGATAATATTTGTATTTAAACTCAAAGTTTTTGTGGTTGTCGATTTTGTACGACAATTGTATTAACGACGTCAGAAGTTGTTTCGCATACGATGTATTTGGCGACTCAAAATAGGTTGGTTGATCGACCTATTTTGAGGGCGCCACATCGATGTCGCAAAGATCAAACTCACACCTCAAGAATCGACAATGTTACTATCTCACGCTTTTTGATGACCAAAACCGATGTTTCAATTTAGTATAAAACGGCTCCAAGTTTTCTTACAATCATCAAGATCTCCAAAGATAATCATTATCTCAATACCCAAGATTTGATTTTTCACCATGTTTGTACAAAATTCCAAAATCCCTTGTCCTTTCAAGTAATCTAAAGATTCTTTTGCAGTTTTAAGAAATGAACTTCGCTTGATTCTCCATGTACCGCTTATTAAATTTACAAAGACGCATGATATACGGCCTCAGTAGGTTAAATACATGAGACTTCCAACTATTTGCTTCAACATAGTCGTATCCACCCTTTTTCCTGTTCCAGCCTTTGAGAGTTTTAGGCCAACTTCAGTTGGAGTGGTGATAGAATTACACTTTTTCATCATAAACCTGTCCAAAATTTCTAGAGCATACTTCTTTTGGGAGATTAAAATACCAGTAGATGATTGCACTACTTTAATGCCAAGAAAATAATGCATTAATCCTAAATCAGTCATATCAAATTCTTTCATCATGGAACTTTTAAAATCAGTCAGCATAGTTCTATCATTACTAGTATAAATGAAGTCATCAACATATAAACACACTATTAAAATTCTTTTATTGACACCATATTTAGTGTAAAGAGAGTGTTCATATGGGCATTTAATGAAACCTTCCTTAATAAAGTAAGCATTTATATGACCGCATTCATGCTCTCGGTGCTTGTTTCAACCAGATAATGCTTTCTTTAACTCAGATACCTGATTTTCAAGATCCTTGCCTCATATATCCAAGGGGTTGTTCCACATAGACTTCTTCTTCCAACTCCCCATGCAAAATGCTAACTTCACATCTAATCGATGGATGTACCATGAGTTTTGGGTAGCCATGGATAATACCAATCTAATAGTGTCAAGTTTTGCAATTAGAGCAAACACCTCATTGTAATCTACACCAAATTCTCGCTTTCAGACTTTCACATTTAGCCGAAGCTTTGATTTGTCAACTTCACCATCCTTGTTCGCCTTCGCTTTATAAACCCATTTAACACCAATGGATTTTTGCCATTTAGGAAGTTCGACCAACTCCCAACTATTATTTTTCTCAATAGATCAATCTCCTCATTCATAGCCTTTTTGCCACTTTGATCTTCGATGTACTTCTTAAAATGTAATGGGATCACAACTGATAACAAAGTATAATGGATAATCAGATCATAGTCATCAAATTCAATACCAGCTTACCTCAAAGTCTTGCATCCATGCAGCTCTCTTTCAACACGACGTCATTGTGGATTCTCATTCGCTATATCTGTATGCTCACCGTCATAGAAGCTTCAGAGTTGTTGGAGCATCATTCAAAGTTCTTTTCGTACACGAGCAATGTAGATTTGTTGTTGTAAATGTTGTTGTGTTTCATTGTCCAAAATGACATCGCTATCGTTTAAAATGATGCTAGCAGTAGTCGGCCACCCACCAATCAGTCGCTATCCACTCCAATCCTGTGATGCCCTCCTCATCAAAAAAAATAACATCTCTCGTTGGTCATAATTTTTTTGTGAGTGGATCGAACAATTTATATGCTTTGATGTATCACTTACGCTTAAGAAATACACATTTTTCACCCTTATCACCTAACTTCTTTCTTTTCTCGTATGGGACATGAGCATAAGCGATGCAACCGAATAATTTGAAATGGTCCACTGCTAGTTTTCGTCCACTTCAGGCCTCCTCTGGTCTCATGTTTTCAATGGCAAAATGGGGCTTCTATTCTCCAATTCATCGCCTCCTACCAAAAACTTTAGAATTTCACTCGGCAAAGCAAGCTCCTTACCATGTTGAGGATGGTTCTATTTTTCCTCTTCGATACACCACCATTTTTTGTGGTGAATAAGTCGTTGTTAGTTCTCTTCAGATGCTTTCAACATCATGTAATGGTCAAATGCTTTTGAACAATATTCTCCACCACGATCGCTATGAGTGCTTTGATGAAATCTCCCCGCTTTTTTCAACACGTGTTTTAAAACTTTTAAATGCATCAAAGGCCCCGATTTTTTCTTGTAAAAAGGAAACCCACGTTTTTTGACTATAATCATCAATAAAAATAAGGAAATATCTTTTACCCCCATTTGAAATTGGATTAATCGGTCCACAAATATCTGAATGAACCAGCTCTAAGACTTTCTTTGCTCTCCACGACTTTTTATTTGGAAATTGAGAACGATGTTGTTTTCCAACAACACATTCTTCGCAAACTTGAGAAGGAATGATAATTTGAGGAAGACCTATCACCATTTGCTTATGTTAAAGAGTTTTTAATCCACCAAAATTTAGGTGACCATAGCGATAATGCCAAAACCAGGAAGGATCTTTCACTTCAGCCGCTAAGCAGGACTGGACACTTTCAATCGTTAATGGAAACAACCTATTGGAAACCATCTGGACAATAAGAATAAAGACCTCTGTAAGGATCATATATCTCGCAAAGCACCCTTTTTAATCGTTATTATATAACCTCTTTCTTGCAATTGACCAAAATTTAATAAATTACTTTTCAAGTCGGGAACATAAAAAACATTGGAGATTGTTTCTACAAAACCATTCTTGGTTCTAATATTAACATCTCCCTTTCCCATCACATTAACAGTAGAATTATCACCAAAACTCACTATAGAGCGAAATCTTTCGTTCAGAGAACAAAAAATGGACTTACTTCCACACATGTGGTTGCTACAGCCTGTGTCCACATACCACACTTCTACTTGAGGCGGTTCATCAACTTAAGCAGCCATCAACAAATTTTAACTTCCTTCTGTTCTGCAAAATTGGGTTTCTTTCCTTTTTCTTTATTGTTAGGTAATTTCGTATAACATTCAGAACGATAATGCCCGAAGTTATGACATCTGTAGCATTCTACCTTGGATTTGTCAAAGTGTTGATTTCGATCTCTACCTCTGTTTTGAAAATCTGATTGATATTCATCAGCTTTAAAATTTCCTCGTCCGCCTCTTCTTCCTCCATTTCTACCTCCTCGAACACTTCTTCCTACTTACCTCGATCTCTGCCGATCTATAGGTTGTCCAAGAATCACCGTTGGTTGAAGTTTTTAGAGCTTGCTCTTCCTTGTCTTCATGAATAATTTTCGCCGCGAACCAATATCGATCCTCAGAACTCATCTATCGAGAGTTTATCAAGGTCTTTCGATTCCTCGATGTAACAAACAACATAATTAAATTTCGCAGATCATCGATCAAGAATTTTTTCAATAATGCTTATATCCTCCGCCTTGTCGCCATGGATCCGCAACTTGTTCATAATTGCTATTGTCTCGAGAGAAAAATCAGAATCGCTTTCTCCCGATTATTCAAGCATTTCAACTCAGATTTAAATGCTTGAAGTCGCCGCTTCTTGGTCTTCGCTGAACCTTGGTATTTCTTCTTCATGGAATCCCATATTTGCTTAGAGGTGTCTTTGCAAAGAATCGCTTCAAGATTGAGCGATCAATTGCTTGGAACAAGTAATTTTCGCTCTAAGATCTTTCAACCGCTTGCTTTAGCCCCGCTTTCACAAGATTCGCTATTGTGGCATCGGCTCCTGGTTCCGTAATTCCATCTGAGATGACTCGCTAGTACTCCTTGGATCTTATAAAGTTCTCCATTAACATGCTCTAATGATCATAGTGACCACCAAAGCGGGGAATAGCCAGTTGAACAAAGTTGTCTATAGCCATCATTAATTTCCCGTTGCTGCAAGAAATAAAACAAGCAGAAAAGAAATAGCTACTGCGATATCAAAAAATGAACTCTCAAAAAGTGACTCTCTTATGTAACCTGGCTTTGATACCACTGTTACAAACTGGACTGTATATTTAAACTTGGAGGAGTAAAGTCAGATCAATGAAAGACACCCTATATTGACAGAACTGAAGGCCTATAAATAGGCAATACATCATAAATCAACAACAAAACCCAACGCTGATTTATCAGTGATAATATGTCAAGAATAAAGCTTTCTAAAAATCCATTCTCCATAGAGAAGCAAACATATTGATGTGAGGTATCATTTTCGCGCTGACTTAAGTAAGGATGGAGTTTGTAAAAGTGGAAGAACAAAGGTTGTCGATATTTTGACCAAGCCTCTTAAGCCCATTGCATTTCTGAAGCTTCAGAGCATGTTTGGAATTTGTTCTTCAAGGGATGCTGTTCCAGAAAGGGCAATGCAAAATGTTGCATTATGTCAAGATCTCTATTTCTAAACCGTTTTTATGAATAAATCCGCTTTAAGGAAATGTTTATCGTTATAGGTATACACCTACTATTTAGGAGTGTCTTTTACTTAGGAGTTTGTTATTACCGAAGCCACGTTGACGTCCAAAAATAGGTATACATCACCCACATGGCACGTAAACAACTACAACTTAATTATTACAACAAGAAATCGTGAGTTTAAATACAAATATTATCTTCTAGACAATATCTATACTCAAATAAATCCTCATCACATTTATCGATACATTATTTTACAAAATGGTGAGGACTACTAAACAATCCTTTCTAAAACCTTCATTCCATACCCCGACTGCATCGCTATATTCTCTCCCCCCGAGAAAAATGGAACAAAAAGGAAAAGGGTGAGCTCAACTAGCTCAAGAAAGAATATTATTACTAAGATAATATACAACAAATTATCGTTAGTCTTCAACAGGAAAAATTTAATGTAATACAATAGACAACAAATTTTAAATCAATATTCGCAATGGAAATAATAATTCATTGTAAGAGTTAAGTAGAGAATGCAAAACTACTATCTTCTATGTATGAATTTAAAAGTTCATCGCTCATCTTTTATCCCTCGTAACAACAATCCATAAACATCTGAATCAAATATTCATCTTTGCACCACAGCCAAAGATATTCATCACTACCTGGTCATGTTCATTTAAACACTGCTCATCTTTGCACTACAGCCAAAGATATTCATCAATTGGCCATGTTCATCTCAACACTGCTCATCTTTGCACTACAGCCAAAGATATTCTTCAGAAATCATTCATCTTTGCACTATGTGCCAAAGATATTCAATAATATCATCATTTAAGATCGAGAGGATGATGAAAAATATTTTTAAAGAAACGAATCCAAAGGAAACAAAATGACAAGGATTAAGGATTAAGGATTCAGACTTTGTTTTATCCATGTTCAAAAATACCTCAAAATAATCAAAGTGGTGTAAAATTCAAGAATGATCAAAACACGGATACAATAAAAAGCTAAGTATCCGGATAGATGTTTTGGACGAAAAGAAGAAATTTTATTTTTCTATGAATAGGCCAGATACGTGAATAAGATCAGATACGTGAATAAAGGCCAGATACGTGAATAAGAATCTCCGACACCAAAAGATAGAAATTCCACAAAAAACATCTTCACGCTTCATTTAATAAGACTTTGAATAAGAATCGTGAATAAGAACTCATGAATAAGAATCATGAATAAGAACTCGTGAATAAGAACTCATGAATAAGAACCCGATATGAAAAAGTTCCAAATTTGATAAAACTTCAGATCAACATTTCAAAGATAATGATATCAAGAAATAATATCATATTTGAAAAAAATAATATCCCTTACCTCAAAGAATCAAGATTTCTAAGGAAAGATCTAAGTGATGCCGAATGAAACTTCAGATCTAATAAAAAACTCTCAAAGTATCTAAATACTCACAAAATACGCCAATAATATAGAGAGAGAAAGAGAGAAAACTTTGTTTCGTGTGATTTTCAATTTAACTTAGCCCTCTATTTATAGAAAATGTTAAATTACCAAGGCAGATTTTGACTGCGCACCGATGGCTTTACTCGCTACTATTGCCACCCACCACATTTGAAATAAAATTCAGTATATTTTTTACCAACCACAAGTGGGGCCCACTCAATTCTAGAATTTTTCACCAAAATCAATTATAACCCTACTTTCCTAATCAGACACCTCTTAAAATTCATAACAAATCATTCGTGCATTTTTAACTGCTCAAAATTTGTGGACATATACTCAACTTATGTATGTATAACATACCCAAAAATTACCACAATCCAACTATTTGATTAAAAATTATAACCCCGCAATATATCTCAAAACCCCGATTTGATTTTTAATACCTCCAATCCGATAAAATATCGATAAAACACCTCAACAATAATTTCTTCATTTATAACCACATAAATAAATCCATCATTTATATCCACATAAAATAAATATTTCTTTATCATATGAATCAATAATTAATTATTCACAAATAATATTATGTAATCACAATTATGACAACCGTGCCGCTCTCAGAAAGAGGGGCTTTCAATAAGGATCTCCTCATCGGGCGCCGCAATTAGTGACCAAACCTCCTCGATGTAACTTTCTAGACATCGCCAATAATGCTATCTAATAATATTATTTAAATAATATGAATTATTGATCCGATAATGGAGATAATGTAAATGTGACAATTATCGAACAACAATAATATAAAATATCAACGCAAGAATTATCGAATCAATAAAATAAAATATCAACAAGAATTACCGTGGAAAATTATCGAGTAAAGGCCTTCACGTAAGGATCAATAATTCAACAACATGCGTAATACCGCAAAGCCATCGCAACCACGCCAGACATCAGATTTTAACCACCGGTATTCCAATGCCTTTAATTCAGAATAACTACGCCGTTATTTTTAACCAACTTATATTTGTCGCTTTCTTCAACCAATCGCAATCGCTCACATGGGCCCACACATGGTCGCTACTGTCGCATTTAATATTATTCCCCGACAAGCATTTAATATTCCATTTACCAAATGAATATTCCCTAACAACAATGAATATTTTATAACCACTTGCTTATTTTGAAATATTTATGATTTAACCCTAACTATCCACATTAATCAAATCAACCCTTACTATTTCAAAATAATATATAGAGAAAATTAAATTTCATTAATAATAAGTTGGGGTCTTACAACCTCCCTCCTTATGAAATTTCGTCCTCTAAATCGACGACGCACTGTGTGTTTCAAAAGGTGAGGATACCTCGCTTTCATTTCCGCTTCCAATTCCCTGTGTCATTTCCTCTATAAAGATGATTCCTCCACAAAACTTTAACTTGTGGTATGACCTTTTCATGTAGAATATGCTCCTTCCTATCCAAAAATCTCGACAGTACCTCCTCATACGTTAAGTCTTCTGGCTATCTCGTCCCGGCTTCTAACTCTATAACGTGGTTCGGTCTTTCACATATTTACTAAGACGATATGTGAAACACATTATGAACACGAGACATACTTGGAGGTAACGCAAGTTTATAAAGCTACATTTCCTACTCAATCAAGAATTTGAAATGGACCAATAAATCGTGGATCGAGCTTTCTCTCTTCCCAAATCTTGTAACTCCCTTCCATGGAGCAACTCGCAACAATACATGATCCCTACATTAAATTCCACATCCTTTCGATGAAGATCCGTGATAACTCTTTTGTCGATCTTGTGCCGCTTCAGTATACGTTGTTTAATCATTTCGATCTTTTCTTAGAGTCATACACGTATTTAACTCGGGTCCCAACAATGTTGTTTCACCCACCTCATCCCAACATATCGAGAACTACATTTTCGCCCATATAATGCTTCAATGGAGCCACACCTATACTTGCCTAATAATCGTTGTTGTAGGAGAATTCCACCAATGGTAAATACTTATCCCAATCGCCTTGAAGTTCAGGACACGTAGTCTTAATAAATCTTCAAGAGTTTGAATAGTCCTCTCTCGATTGTCTCGTCTGCTTGGGGGATGGTATGTCAACTAAATCGCAAACTGCGCTCCATAGCTTTTTGCAAGCTAACCCAAAATCTTGAAGTGAATCTTGGGTCACGATCCAAACTATGGATACAGCATGCCATGCAACCTCACAATCTCATTCACGCATATACTAAAGAAGACGCTCAAGTGAATAAGTCTCCAGACGGCAAGAAATGAGCAGATTTGGTTAATCTATCAACAATAACCCAAATAAGATTGATGCTCGAGAAACCGTAGGAAGACCCAGAACGTAAATCCATAGTAATGTGTGTTCCACTTCCATTCCGGAATCTCAAGTGGTTGCAACGGACCCTTAGGTACAAGATGCTCCGCTTTACACGCCGGGCAAGTTAAACACATCGAGATAAACTTTGCAATCTCTCTCTTCATATTGTTCCACCAAAATGTATGTCAAGATCACGATACATTTTAGTACTTCCGTGATGGATCGCAAATGGTGTATTGTGTGCCTCCATCATAATCTTGTACTTCAAATCGAGACGTTAGAACACAAAGTCTCAGAGTGGACTCAAGTATTCCTTCTTCATCAATTCTCGCCCTAATAGCTCCTTCAGACTTTTTCTTCATAATGATCGCCTCCGGCCCATGGCTCGAGTAACCTTAACTTTTTCTATTAAAGTTGGCTCTACGCGCAGATACTTGACATCATCGCACTGCTCTCCAAGATATGATCTTCTACTCAACGCGTCACCTACCACGCTCGCTTTTTTCAGATGGTATCAATAGTGTGGTCGTAGTCTTTCAATAGTTCGAGCCAACGTCACGCCGCCAGATGTCGAGTTCTTTTGAGTGAAGAAATATTTAAGGCTTTTTACGGTCCGAATATATCTCCACTTTCTCCCCATATGATAAGTGCTCCATATCTTTTAATGCTGGTAAACGATCGCCGCTAACTCTAGATCATGAGTAGGATAATTCCTCTCATACTTTTGTTGTCGCGAGGCATAGGCTATGACTTTCCCCGCTGCATTTGAGAACACATCCTAACCCTTTGCCTCAAGCATCGTCAGAGATAACAAATCCATCCAAACCAGATGGTATTGTTGTAACAAAGCCAAATAAGTCTCCTCTAAGCTCTGGAAACTCTTCTCGCATTCTTCATTCCAAACGAATTTTGTATCCTTCCGAAGTTAGCCGAAGTTAATGGAGTAGCGATTCGAGAAAACCTTCCACGAATCTCCGATAATAACCAAATTTAAGCCCAAAAGCTACTACGATTTCAACCACCGACTTTTGGTTGTTCCTAACTTCAGATTGCTTCAATCTTCACGGATCAACAGATACTCCATGTTTTGACACTGATGCCCAAGAAATGCTACTTCTTCAAGCCGTAACTCGATTTCTTCAATTTGGCATATAGTTGGTTTTCACGAAGCCTTCGAGTACCAAATTTTCAAATGGTGCTCATGATCTTCACGACTTTTGGAATATATAAGGATGTCATCAATAAAGACAACAACGAACCGATCCAAATATTCCTTGAATACTGGCTCATCATATCCATGAAAGTCGCAGGAGCATTAGTTAGTCCGAAAGACATGACTAAGAATTCATAATGCCCATACCGAAGTTCTCAAGGGCGCTCTTTGAATATCCTCGCTTCTAATCTTCAATTGATGATATCCGTAACTAAGATCGATTTTTGAAAAGAATTGTGCCCTCAGAATCGGGTCAAACAAGTCATCAATACGAGGTAGAGGATATCTATTCTCGATGGTGACATGGTTCAATTCCCGATAGTCAATACAAAGTCGCATACTCCCCGCTCTTTCTTCTTTACAAATAAAACAGAGCACCCCAAGGAGATGTACTAGATTTAATGAAACCGATGTCCAACAATTCCTCGTAGTTGGACCTTTAACTCCTCAAGTTCAATAGAGCCATTCGATATGGGTTTTAGAAATGGGCTTTGTACAGTGTTCAAGATCAATAAAGAATTCAACTTCACGCTCGGGGTAGATCGGAAGTTCTTCAGAAATACGCCAGAAAGTCAATAACAAAACAGAATATTATTCAAATTTGACGTGTCTTTATTCAAATCCATAACATGGGCTAAGAAAGCTTGACATCCGCTTTTCAATAAACTAATAAATTTTATGATTAGATATGATGTTGATTGATTTTAATGGTTTAGTTGTTGAATTGCATAACATGTGTTGGTTAGAATATGAAAACTAACAACCTTATTTAAAACAATCAATTTTGGCATGATGAGTAGTTAACCAATCAATCCCTAAAATCACATCAAAAGCAAGTATCTTTAAAGAGATAAGGTCAATGTAAGGTAATGGTGCCAACTTAAATCAAACAAGATTTATAAACAAATGGATGTGATGAAAGTTTCTCCTAATCTGAGTTTCCACAGATAGATCAAAGTCTAATTTCTCCCGAGTCAAGTTTAAACGCTGAGCACACGCAGGAGAGATAAATGAACGGGTAAAGACCAGATCAAGTAAGGTATAAACTTCGCAAGAATTTATAAATATTTTACCCGTGATCACCTCGCTTGGTTCCTCGAGATTATGATGCATCCACAACAAACGCCTTCCCTAATCGCTGACTTTGACTTTTTCTCGGGATAGTTTTTCGAGTCACCGCCCCTCATTGAACTAGGTTTCGCCATCGATAATCTCGAGCGATATGTCCTTCCTTTCCACAACTATAGCATACCTTGAATCGTTGGGGCGCTTTGACCGATATGTCCCTTTTCCGTGATTTAGAAGATACGACCGGTGGTCGTTTCTCCTCCCTTAGAACCGGGCTTGTCACGTAAGACTGCTGCCTTCACATAGTCGTTGTTAAATCTCTCTTTAAAATCTCCTCCCGACTCGCTTCTTCGCTTTTCACGACTCATGATTACCACCAGAGTGGTTACCATTTCGTCCGTCTCGCTTTTTTCTCCGCAGTTATCATTATTCCGCTGATCGCTATCTCCGTACGATCCTCGTTATGGTCCTCACATGACCAGATTCTCGTTATCTCGCCTAATAATTGAGCCCTGCTTACAACATCCGAATAAAGAGAAAGTTTATGAGAAATGAGATATCGACGACGCCGTGTTTCAAACCTCTAAGAAACATCGCGCTACACGCTCCTCATTCTCCACCAAATGAGGTGCAAACCGATAACTCGCAAACTTTGCCTCGCATCGAGACACCGCCACGTTGTTTTGCTCTAATCTGATGAACTCCACTTCCTTCATACGACGTAACACTTTCGTGAAAGTATTTGTCATTAAATAGTCTCTCAAATGTCTCCCAAGACATGCCGAAAAAGTACTGGACGGGTACGCTTCACGCATCCCACCAAGAGTCCGCTTTCGCCATTTTAACATAAAGGTGGCGAATGGAACCTTCGTTTCTCCGCATCCCAAGACATCGAATATCTTCGTAATTTGTTTGACCCATGTTTCCGCCATGATCGGATCTCGCTTTCCTTAAATTCGTGGTCCCAAACTTCGAATCGCTTCATCGTGATAAACCCGTGAATTGCTATCATTTCTCCTCAGATTTTGAACACGAAGTCTCCTCGTCTCGATTTTGCATGAATCGCAAAAAACTTCTAAACATCCCCTCGCTCATCATCTCGCTTCAATGGTGTTGTTCATGGGAGGAACATCGCCAAATTTGTCAGACGTTTCTCCTCGCTGGGTGAGTACAGCGCTCTCCACGCTCTCATTTCCATCATAATATTCTCAACGACATTCTCAAACACCGCCATAAAACAAGGATTAATTAAGGAAATCAATATATCACATAATATCCTTTATATAATCGACAACTAACAAATAAGCTTAGTAGACACACTCAACAAGGATTTACTGCCTCCCTCCTAGTTCTATTCCCCGATCTCCGCCAGATCATATATCCCTAAGCTCGATACCAACCATGACGCCCCCAAAATAGTATACATCACCCATTCGAAGTCACAATACATGGCATGTAAACAACTACAACTTTATTATTACAACAAGAAACTGTGAGTTTAAATACAAATATTATCTTCTGCATAATATCTATACTCAAATAAATCCTCATCACATTTATCGATACATTATTTTACAAAATGGTGAGGACTACTAAACAATCCTTTTCTAAAACCTTCATTCCATACCCCGACTGCATCGCTTATATTCTCGCCTCCCCGAGAAAAATGGAACAAAAGGAAAAAGGGTGAGCTCAACTAGCTCAAGAAAGAATATTACGACTAAGATAATATACAACAAATTATTATCGTTAGTCTTCAACAGGAAAAATTTAATGTAATACAATAGACAACAAATTTTAAATCAATATTCGCAATGAAATAATAATTCATTGTAAGAGTTAAGTAGAGAATGAAACTACTATCTTCTATGTATGAATTTAAAAGTTCATCGCTCATATTTTATCCCTCGAACATCAATCCATAAACATCTCGAATCAAATATTCATCTTTGCACCATGTGCCAAAGATATTCATCAATTGGTCATGTTCATTTAAACACTGCTCATCTTTGCACTACAAAGCCAAAGATATTCATCAATGGCCATGTTCATTTCAACACTGCTCATCTTTGCACTACAAAGCCAAAGATATTCTTCAGAAATCATTCATCTTTTGCACTATGTGCCAAAGATATTCAATAATATCATCATTTAAGACCGAGGATGATGAAAATATTTTTAAAGAAACGAATCCAAAGGAAACAAAATGACAAGGATTAAGGATTAAGGATTCGCACTTTGTTTTATCCATGTTCAAAAATACCTCAAAATAATCATAGTGGTGTAAAATTCAAGAATGATCAAAACATGGATACAATAAAAAGCTAGTATCCGTGATAGATGTTTTGGACTAAAAGAAGAAATTTTATTTTCTATGAATAAAGGCAGATACGTGAATAAAGGTCAGATACGTGAATAAGGCCGATACGTGAATAAGTAACTCCGACACCAAAAGATAGAAATTCTACAAAAACATCTTCACGCCTTACTTAATAAGACTCGTGAATAAGAATCGTGAATAAGAACTCATGAATAAGAATCATGAATAAGAACTCGTGAATAAGAACTCATGAATAGTAACCCCGACATGAAAAAGTTCCAAATTTGATAAAACTTCAGATCAACATTTCAAAGATAATGATATCAAGAAATAATATCAATACTTAAAAAAAATAATATCCCTTACCTCAAAGAATCAAGATTTCTAAGGAAAGATCTCAAGTGATGTCGAATGAAACTTCAGTACCTAACAAAGAACTCTCAAAGTATCTAAATACTCACAAAATACGCCAATAATATAGAGAGAGAAAGAGAGAAAACTTTGTTTCGTGTGATTTTCAATTCTAACTTAAATACTCTATTTATAGAAAATGTTAAATTACCAAGCAGCACTCGACTTGCCACCGATGGCTTTTTACTCGCTACTATTGCCACCCACCACATTTGAAATAAAATTCAGTATATTTTTTTACCAACCACAAGTGGGGCCCACTCAATTCTAGAATTTTTCACCAAAATCAATTATAACCCTACTTTCCTAATCGACACCTCTTAAAATTCATAACAAATCATTCGCATTTTTAATTCGGCTCAAAATTTGTGGACATATACTCAACTTACGTATATGTATAACATACCCAAAAATTACCACAATCCAACTAACGGATTGATTAAAAAAATTATAACCCCGCAAATATATCTCAAAACCCCGATTTGATTTTTAATACCTCCAATCCGATAAAATATATCGATAAAACACCTCAACAATAATTTCTTCATTTATAACCACATAAATAAATCCATCATTTATATCCACATAAAATAAATATTTCTTTATCATATGAATCAATAATTAATTATTCACAAATAATATTACGTAATCACAATTATGACAACCAGCCGCTCCTCAGAAAGCAGGGGCTTTCCAATAAGGATCTCTCCTCATCGGGCGCCAAGCAATTAGGTGACCAAACCTCTCCTCGATGTAACTTTCTAGACATTGCCAATAATGCTATCTAATAATATTATTTAAATAATATGAATTATTGATCCGATAATGGAGATAATGCAAAGTGACAATTATCGAACAACAATAATATAAATTATCAACGCAAAGAATTATCGAATCAATAAAATAAAATATCGAATAAGAATTCATCGTGGAAAATTATCGAGTAAAGCCTTCACGTAAGGATCAATAATTCAACAATATCGCGTAATACCGTGCATCATCAGGCAACCACGCCAGACATCAGATTTTAACCACCGGGTATTCCAATGCCTTTAATTCAGAATAACTACGCTGTTATTTTTAACCAACTTATATTTGTCGCTTTCTTCAACCAATCGCTTTCGTTATGGGGCCCATATGGTCGGTCGCTACCGTCGCATTTAATATTCCCCGACAAAGCATTTAATATTCCACCACCAAATGAATATTCCCCGACAACAATGAATATTTTATAACCACTTGCTTATTTTGAAATATTTCATGATTTAACCCCTAACTATCCACATTAATCAAATCAACCCTTACTATTTCAAAATAATATATAGAGAAAATTAAATTTCATTAATAATAAGTTGGGGTCTTACAACGTTGTTAGCTCAGTTTACTGCTTTATTAGCATGTTCTTAGTGGTAGTAGTGGTTGTTATTTTATTGGTTTGATTGTTGATGTATTGCCTATTTATAGGCCTTCAGTTCTTTCAATATAGGGTGTCTTTCATTGATCTGACTTTACTCCTTCAAGTTTAAATATACAGTCCAGTTTGTAACAATTATAGGGGGGTGAATGCTTCTTCTGCATAAAAAAAGTGAAGAAAATTTATTCGTTCGTACTTTAATTGTGCGGATGATGAATTTTTTTTTAAAGAAAGATATTTTTGAACTTTCTTTATCTGCAGAACAAAAACATATTATACTGCAGATTGTATTCCACTATACCCTTTGATCCGTAAATGGACGACGAAAATATGTTGTAAAGATAATGTTATCCTTACAACGTTCACCATAGATTAATCCTCATATATATATATATATATATATATATATATATATATATATATATATATATAGCCCAGATCTTATACGGACTCAAAACACGGGTTTCGGGACGAACTAAAAAAACAAACACGCGGGTTGAACTCAGGGTCAAATAGAACCAGAACAAAGATCAAATGCAAAAATGTCACTTTCTCTCTTAAACTCTTCCCTCCCTCTCTCATACGATATCGATAGCAGACGAAAGAACTAAGGTAAAGGCCAACGGAAGGTCTCCATAGCAAACGGATCGAAAGGTAAAGCTCCATAACTACAAAATCACATTAACTACAAAATTAATCAAACAGATCTTAAAAAATAAATCATTAATAAGCTTGCCAAACTCTCAGATTAAAAAAAAAGTTTACTTAGTATAACTACAAAATTAACAAAACAGATCTGGAAAAAAAATACTAACTGTCCAGATTTAACCCAACAACGAAAAAAATAGCAGATTAGGAGAGTGAAAGAGGAAGAAGAATAATTACCCAGACTCACCATAAACGATGTCAATCACAGAAGAAAATTTTAAAAAAGTAGGGTACATAATTTGGGAAACTTACTCGTGATTTCAATAGAAAGTAGCAAATCGAAAAAATTGACAGCGAACAAGAGAATCGCAATGCACAAGTTAAATGGAGTAAATCGCTTTTTTTCTAAATATTTTTTGCCCTTCAACTCAACTTCGTTCTCTTTATTTTCTCTAAAGAATGTAATTAATACCTGAACGTGGAAAGAGAGATAAGAATGGGGGCAAATGATTTAGAAAAAAAGAAGGCAAAAAGACCGCTTATGTTGACAGCCTCCAGGCCGTGGGGTTTTGTTATGGAGCTTTTACCTTTCGATCCGTTTGCTATGGAGACCTTCCGTTGGCCTTTACCTTAGCTCTTCCGTCTGCTACTGATATCGTATGAGAGATGGAGGAAAGAGTTGGAGAGAGAAAGTGAAATTTTTGCATCTGATCTTTGCTCTGGTTCTATTTGACCCTAAGCTCAACTCGCGTGATTTTTTTTTAGTCCATCCCGAAACCTGTTTTTTAAGTCTGTCTAAGATCTGGGCTCTCTCTCTCTCATATATATATATATATATATATATATATATATATATATATATATATATATATATATATATGTGTGTGTGTGTGTGTGTGATAATAATGTGAATGGTTATTGTAAGACCCCAACTTATTATAAATAAAATCAAATTTCTTTTATTTATTATTGTGAATAATAAGGTATTAATTTGATATAATACTTTTTGGTTATGGGTGAAATGTGCAAATTTTCAAAATAAGCAAGTTGTTATATAATATCATCATTGTTATTTGAATATTCGTTTTCGTCGTGGAATATTCTTTATGTCTGGGAATATTCGTACGACGGCGCAGCTATTTATGGGGACCATAACGGATAACTGTTGGATGGAGAAAATGACAAAATTGAATAACGGCGTAGTTGTTACCGTTAACACTGTTGGAATACCCGGTGGTTAAAATACAAGAATGCTGCTGCGTGGTTGCACAAGAAGACACCAGATTGCATAAAGATTGTTGAATTATTGATCCTTACGTAAAAAAGGCACTACTCAATAATTGTCACAGTAGTTTCTTTTCAATATTTTATTTTATTGATTCAATAATTGTTCGTTGATATTTTATATTATTGTTGTTCAATAATTGTCATCGACAAGATCTCCATTATCAAATCAATAATTCATATTATTTGAATAATATTATTAGATAAAGATTATTGGCAATGTCTAGAAAGTTACATCGAGGAGAGGTTTGGTCACCTAATCGCTACGCCAAGAAGAAGAGAAATCTTTATACGGAAAGCCCTCTTTCCAGGAACAAACTGGTCATTATAAATGTGATTCGTAATATTATTTGTGAATAATTAATTATTGATTCATATGATAAGGAAATATTTATTTTATGTGGATATAAATGATGGGTTTATTTATGTGGTTATAAATGAAGGAGTTAATGTTGAGGTGTTTTATCAGTATTTTGTCGGATTGGTGGTATTAAAAGATCAAATCAGATATTACGTACTTTATTGTGTGAGTTATAATATTTAATCCGACCGTTGGATCGTTGTAATTTTTGGAGATTTTATACATATATAAGTTGAGTATATGTCCACAAATTTTAAACCGTTAAAAATAAGCGTATAATTTTTTATGAATTTTAAGAGGTGACTGATTCGAAAATTAGGTTATAAATGATTTTGGTGGAAAATTCTAGAATTGGTGGGCCCCAGTTTTGGTTGGTGAGAAATATGTTCAATTGAATTTTCAAATATGGTGGGTGGGAATAGTAGTAGGTAAAACCATCAGTCATAGTGTTAAGTCGCTTCAAGGCTAATATTTTCCTATAAATAGCTAGAGGGCTAAGTTAGAATTGAAAATCACACCAAAAACAAGTTTTCTCTCTTTTTCTCTCTATATTATCGAGTTTATTCTTGTGAGTATTTTGATACTTTGAGTGTTTCTATACTATGCAAGTTCCTTCAAAGACTATATCCAAAGATTCCACCCGTAAGCATCAGATTTGCAAGGTAAGGTAAGGATGTTATTTTCTTCGTAAATGATATTTTCTTCAATATCATTATGCCGAAATATTGGTATGAACTTTTTATCAAATTTGAAACTTTTCATTTCGGGGTTACTATTCATGAGTTACTATTCACGAAGTTACTATTCATGAGTTACTATTCACTTAGTACTATTCACGTAAGCATTGATGCTTTTTCTTGTGGAATTTCTATCTTTTGGTGTTTGAGTTACTATTCACGATACTCAAGACTATTCACGATAATTATTAATTATTCACCTAAAAATAAAATTTTCTTCTTTTTATCCAAGGTGTCTATTATGATTACTATCTTTGATTGTATCCATGTTTTGATCTTTATTCTTGAATTTTGCTTCAAAATTGGTTATTATGAAGTATTATCGATCTTCGATAAACTGTAATACTAATCTCTAATATTTGTTATTTTGTTTCATTTGGATTCGTTTTTTAAAATATTTTTCATCATCCTCACCCTAAATGATGATATTATGAATATCTTTCGGGCTCAGTAGTAAAAGATGAATGATTACCTAATGAATATCTTTGGTCCGAAAGTGCAAAGATGAATGGTGTGTCGAGAGATGAACACGACCAATCCAAAGCGATGATAAATGAATATCTTTGGTGCAGCAGCAAAGATGAATATTTGATTAAAGATGTATTGATTGATGCTACAGGATAAAATATTGATGATGGACTTTTAAATTCATAGAAGATAGTAGAATTCTTTTCTACTGAATTCTTCTAATGGATTGCTTATTCCATTGTAGTTGTTGATCTAAAACTTGTTGTCTATTATATTTTATCGATTTTTTCCGTCAAGACTAATGATAATTTGTCAGATATTATCTTAGTCATAATATTTCTTATCGGGCTAGTTGAGCTCACCCTTTCTTTCACCGTTTCTTCGTAAAATGAGAATATAGGTGGGACTAATGGGGAATGGATCGACATCCAGATGGTTGATTAAGTAGTCCTCACTATTCGTGAAATAGCAGATCAATAATTGTAATGAGGACCCTTTTTGAGTTTTTATACCGCCTATTAGACAATAGTCAGATTCAAACCACAAGATATGTGTTGTCGTATTTTGCACGACGATTATCAGACATCAAGTTGTATTTGTTTTTGTACCATGTATTTGGCGATTCAGAATGGGTTGGATAGAATGGACCTATTTTGGGGTCGTCACAATTATCGTTGGAGATGCATAGTGGTTTTAGACTATTGATATTGGAAGTGGTTAGTATGAAGTTTATTTTGGGGTAAATTAGTCAATCGACCTAATAAATCGACACACACGCCGAGGTCAGATGTGGTGTCAAGATTTTATCGCCAATCAACCAACTTACCAAAAAAATAACTTCATGCTAACCGAATCCATTGATATTGTTTATTGATGTTTTAATTAATTATTATGCAATTTCACACAAGTTAAGGGTTAAATACATTTTTTCCCACTTTACTAGAGGTCGGTTTACAAATGTATCACTTGACTGATTTTTTTTACGGTCAACTCATTGAACTATACATTATTTACAAAAAGTGATTTTGGCGTCTATGTCTGTAACCATTTAACAGAAAAATGACGTGGCAATACGTGACAATACTGACAGGAGAATGAAGCTGAGTTGGATAATTAATTAAATTAAATTATACTCAATTTTATAACAAATAGTTAAACAAAATATAAATCAAATTCATATACATAACAAATAATTAAAATAAATTAATAATAAAATAAATTAATAAATAGTTTTTACAAATGTATTTATATAAATTAATGAATTCATATTTTTTTAAAATTTTAAATATTTTATTTTCATTTTAAAAATATAAATTATCTAATATTTTGAAATTGAGGGTTTATTATTATTATATTATTATTATTATTATTATTATTATTCACCACCGACATATCCAAGTGAGCCACCGAATTGTTTATAAGAACTCTAAAATTCCCAAAATTAAATAATCTGTTAAAACCCCAATAAAACAAAATTATGAAAGCATGATGATAATCAATCGTGGGTTTCCTTTATATATCAATAATTTTCAAAGAATTGAACTGGGAATGTTGATAATGAAAAGAAAATCTAGAGGGATGAGAGAACGAGATTAAGAAATGTTTGACAAACCCAACCCAGACTTCTCCGCCACTACTACTACTACCACCACCATCCATCTCTCTAAACAAAGAACCAACAAAGCCCGCACTACTACAAAACAGTAAATAGACAACACAGAAAAAACGTTGTGGTTTCAGTCAGAAAAACTTCGTGGTTAAGGGTGTTATCTATTTGACACCCTTACACAACGTTTTTAAAACGTTGTAGTTAAGCACATTACACAGCATTTTTTTAAAAAAAACGTTGTAGATTTGTTTTCCAAAAATTAGTAGATGCTTAAAAACGTAGAAAGTATGATTTCACAACGTTTTCTGGATAAAAATGTTGTTGTTTAGTATATCAGACAACGTTTAGGCACATTTACACAACGTTTTTAAAATGTTGTAGATTAAAAAAAAGAAAAAAAAGTTGTGGTTCACCAACATTACCAATGCACCTGCAATATGCTAATGCCATAATATATAGCTAAAAGGTCCAAATTCTCATTTAAATTTAAAGCCAAAATATATCAACCATTCAAAATACATCCCAATAATACCATTCGTTTACAGTTTTAAATTACTACATCCACAAAATATTTACCAAACTATCCATATATACATCTCAAATTCACTTTTCAATATAAATTACAATCGAAGAAGCAATATAAGTTTCAGGTTGTCCAGTTTCTTACACCTTCTACCATAAGTATATATTCCACCTTAATTTTATTGCTTCATTGCCATCACTTTTAATACTACGTGCGATCGTTAAAGAATATTTTTAAGTACTCGGTCTCGCATGATATGCAACCATAAAAAGAACTTATCAGATTCAAGGAGATGGCCCAAGAATGTAATACCGCATCAAATTGAATCGAACCTAATGTGAAAGGAAGCCAGGAAACATCTGCCCTTACTAGAGCAAGATTACTGCATACTATCATTGAAGTAAAATTGAGTTAACCATCATATACTGGTTGGTACAAGATTCAAACCCCTAATACTTGGGATGTTATCCATCTCACTTTATCCCTCCCAACTGAGCATTTTCTTCTTTTCACAACACCAATGTAAAAAGCAGGATAATGTATATGATCTCCCATCTGCCACAAATTATGCATGCTTAATTAAGATCAAGGAGCATTAAGAAGACAAAACAAAACTCGAATATATATACCATCCAATACTTCAACTCACAAACATGAACCAACTCTTTCTAATTTGTGTATTGAATGCGAGCTAGAAATCAAACCGAACTACAACTATGATTGTCACAATAACAGTTCAAATTGGTTTTTGATGACAAAATATAGTATGTCCCAACTACTACTTGAAAGAATTCTAAGAGCATAGATATAAATAAGATGGTGAAATGCACCACAATCGCCATATTAGTAAAGAAGTGTGTACGACCGATTCAAATTGTCAAAATGGAATATACCAACAAATTTTTTTGCTAAAATGGAAGCAAAAAGAATGAGCTTGATTACCTCGACGGTCTGCAAGGTACACAGTAAGTTAAGACCACCAACCTAAACCGATTGACCGAATATTTGATTCTTGCCATTTGCCCAACAGATTTACCAAGAAATTTCCCTGATTTCTATACAAAGAATCAGAATAAATAAATGATATTTTACTATTTCATATCAGAAGACCCCAAATTATTAATAAATAAAATTTATTTTCCTCTATTTATTATTTTGAAATAGTAAGTATTCGATTTGATTAATGTGGATAGTTATGGGTAAAATACGCAAATATTTCGAATAAGCAAGTGGTTATAAAATATTCATTATTGCCGGAGAATATTCGTTTGGTCGTGGAATATTAGAATGCTTTCTGGGAATATTCGCATTGACGGTCGATCTTTTTGTGGGCCCCATAACGGAAAAGCGATTGGATGAAAAACGACAAATATAAGTTGTTTATAAATAACTACGTAGTTGTTACCGTTAATATCGTTGAATACCCCCGTGGTTAAAACACACTAATACGCGTTGTTGAGCAGAAGACACCAGTATTGCACCAATTATTGATTCTTACGTAAGAAGACACTACTCAATAATTGTTACAAAGAATTATCATTCAAGATTTTATTGATTTAATAATTGTTGCGTTGATATTTTATATCATTGTTGTTTCAATAATGTCATTACCAAAGATTTTTCATTATCTGATAATAATTCATATTATCTGAATAATATTATTAGTTAACATTATTGGCAATGTCTAGAAAGTTACATCAAGGAGAGGTTTGGTCACCTAATTGCGGCCAAGAAGAGAGAGATCCTTATTCGAAAGCCCTCTTTCCAGGAACTACCGGTCACACAAGATGTGATTCTGTAATATTATTTGTGAATAATTAATTATTGATTTATATGATGAGGAAAATATTGATTTTATGTGGATATAGATGGAGAAAATTTTTAAAATGACAATTGTTGAAAATTAATATTTTATCTTTTTCTGATAAAATAATTCATTTAAATATATTATTTTAATAATATATTAACGGTGATATTTTTATAATGAATGTGGGATATATGAGTATATGAGGAGGAAGAGTATTTTTGTGACATTAAATGATTAACACATGTTTTGTGTGTTTGTGGACCCCATTTCTTGATTGAAATTTGATTATACTTTTGTAAAATCACCCATTTGTGGATTTGGTTAATTTCTGTTTTGGAATTTGGAAAACTTCCTTCCGCAAAGTTGTAGAGAATTGAATTTCCTATAAAAACTCACGAGATTGAAATTTTCTGATAAAAGGGCTATTTATTATGAATTATTGAAGTTTTGGAGTTCAAATAATTGATTTTGGGAGTTTTAATTAATTATTTTGAGAAAAACATTTTGGTGAGTTTGTGAACCTCATTTAACATGTGCTATGGCTGAAATCAGATTTCAAAGATGGGCTAAGGAATTTTGTTTATAAATAATATTATTATATTCAATTTTCGCTTTTGGTGTTCTAATAATTTCTATAAATAGGGTGCTTAGGTTAGAATTGAAAATCACACCGTAAGCTCAAGTTTTTCTCTCTATATTATCGAAGCGTATTCTTGTGAGTATTTTGAGTATACTTTGAGTATTGCTATACTGGTGCAAGTTCAAGTCATAGCTTTATATCCTGTTTCAACTAAAATTGTCTTTTCGAGGTAAGGGATGTTATTTTATTGAAAATGATATTATTTCTTCAATATCATTATCTTTGAAATATTGGTTAGAATTTTTATCAAATTTAGAACTTTTCACGCTTGAGTTACTATTCATGAGTTATTATTCACGAAGTTCTTATTCATGAGTTCTTATTCACGAGTTACTATTCATTCTAAAGTACTTATTCATGAAGCGTGAAGATATTTTTTGTGAAATTTCTATCTTTTGGTGTGAGTTCTTATTCAATTATACTGGACTATTATTCACGAATAAGACTATTCATAGAAAATGAAATTTCTTCTTTTTGTCCAAAATATCTATTATGGATACTAGCTTTGATTGTATCCATGTTTTGATCATTCTTGAATTTTACTCCCACTATGATTATTCATGAGGTATTTTTGGACATGGATAAAACAAAGTACGAATCCTTAATCCTTAATCCTTGTCATTTTTTTTCTTTGGATTCGTTTCTTTAAAAATATTTTCATCATCCTCGGTCTTAAATGATGATATTATTGAATATCTTTGGCCGTACGTAGTAAAGATGAATAATTTCGATGAATATCTTTGGCCCGTAGTGCAAAGATGAGCAGTGTTGAGATGAACATAACCGATCGATGAATATCTTTGGCCTGTGGCAAAGATGAATATTTGATTCGGATATATATTGATTGATGTTACTGGGGATAAAATATCGACGATGAACTTTTAAATTCATATATAGAAGATAGTAGTTTGCATTTCTACTTAACTCTTCTAATGAATTGTTGTTTCCATTGCATTGTTGATTTAAAACCGGTTATCTATTGTATTCTATTAGATTTTTCCTGTTGAAGACTAACGATAATTTGTTGTATATTATCTTAGTCATAATATTCTTCTTGGGCTAGTTGAGCTCACCCTTTTCCTTGTTGTTCCATTTTTCTTCTCGGGAGGCGAGAATACAATGGCGAAGTCTTAGTGAGGTATGGAATGAAGGTTCTAGAGAGAGTTGTTTAGTAGTCCTCACCATTTTTGTAAAATAATGTATAAATAATTGCGATGAGGATTTATTTGGGTATGTATATTGTCTAGAAGATAATAATTGTATTTAAACTCACAGTATATATGTTGTCGTATTTTGCACGACAAATGTATTAATAAAGTTGTAGTTATTTCTGTACCATGTATTTGGCGACTCAGAATGGGTTGGATGGAATGGACCTATTTTGGGGGCGTCACACATATACCATGAGAAAGTAAAATACTTCAGCTACACCAACACATGTAAGGACCAGTACCTGAGTGCAAATCTAGTAAACCTAATCTAGTCCAACAAGGAGCTGAACATTGTTTGTAAGACCCCGAATTTTATAGAATAAAAATATTCAATTTTTCTTATAATAACTATTCAGTAAATGGTTAAATTGATAAAAGATTAAAGTTAAGGGTGATATATGAATTTTTTCAAAATACACAATGTGACGACCCCAAAATAGGTCCATTCCATCCAACCCATTCTGAGTCGCCAAATACATGGTACAGAAACAACTACAACTTTATTATCACAACAATAAAAGCGTGAGTTTAAATACAAATATTATCTTCTGACAATATTTATACTCAAATAAATCCTCATCACATTTATTGATACATTATTTTACAATAATGATGAGGACTACTAAACAACTCTCTCTGTAACCTTCATTCCATACCCCGACTAAGACTCGCTTACATTCTCGCCTCCCGAGAAGAAAAATGGAACAACAAGGAAAAGGGTGAGCTCAACTAGCCCAAAGAAAGAATATTATGACTAAGATAATATACAACAAATTATCGTTAGTCTTCAACAGAAAATCTGATAGAATACAATAGACAACAAGTTTCAGATCAATATTCGCAATGAAAATAATAATTCATAGAAGAGTTACGTAGAGAATGAAATCTACTATAATCTATGAATTTAATAAACCCATCATCAATATTTTATCCTCAGTAACATCAATCAATATCCATCTCAAATCAAATATTCATCTTGCACACCATGTGCCAAAGATATTCATCAATCTGGCCATGTTCATCTCAACACTGCTCATCTTTGCACTAAAGGCCAAAGATATTCATCACCATCATGTTCATTTAAACACTGCTCATCTTTTGCACCATGTGCCAAAGATATTCATCACTTCGGCCATGTTCATTTAAACACCGCTCATCTTTGCACTATGGGCCAAAGATATTCTTCAGAAATCATTCATCTTCACCACTAAAGCCAAAGATATTCAATAATATCATCATTTAAGATCGAGGATGATGAAAATATTTTTAAAGAACGAATCCATTGAAACAAAATGACAAGGATTAAGGATTAAGGATTCGTACTTTGTTTTATCCATGTCCAACAATACCTCAAAAATAATCATAGTGGTGTAAAATTCAAGAATGATCAAAACATGGATACAATCAAAACTAGTATCTAGAATAGATATTTAGATTTAAAAGAAAAATTTTCATTTTTCTATGAATAGTGCCAGATACGTGAATAAGGTCAGATACGTGAATAAGGCTTGACACGTGAATAAGAACTCAGACACCAAAAGATGAAATTCCACAAAAAACATTTTCACGCTTACAATGAATAAGACTCGTGAATAAGAACTCGTGAATAAGAACTCATGAATAGTAACTCGTGAATAAGAACTCATGAATAAAGAACCTCATATGAAAAAGTTCTAAATTTGATAAAAAGTTCCAACCAATATTTCGGATAATGATATTGAAGAAATAATATCATTACTTAAAAAAAATAATATCCCTTACCTCGAAAGACAAAGACTTTAATAAACATCGGATATAGGTCAAGGAAACTTGCAGACCGCCTAACAATACTCAAAGTATACTCAAAATACTCACAAGAATACACCGATAATATATAGAGAGAGAAAGAGAGAAAACTTTGTTTGTGTGATTTTCAATTCTAACTTAGCCTCTATTTATAGAAAATGTTAAGACGTCAAAGCAGACTTAACTTCGAACCCGATGGCTTTACTCGCTACTATTCCCACCCAACACATTTGAAATAAAATTCAGACATTTCTTCACCAACCACAAGTGGGGCCCACTCAATTCTAGAATTTTCCACCAAAATCAATTATAAACCTAATTTTTCCGAAGAGACACCTCTTAAAATTCACAACAAATCATTCGTGCATTTTTAACGGTTCAAAATTTGTGGACATATACTCAACTTATGTATGTATAACATACCCAAAAATTACCACAATCCAACGGTCGGATTAAAAATTATAACCCATGTAATATATCTCAAAACCCCCGATTTGATTTTTTAATACCCCAATCCGATAAAATACCGATAAAACACCTCAACATTAATTCCTTCATTAATAACCACATAAATAAATTCATCATTTATATTCATATAAAATAAATATTTCCTTATCATATGAATCAATAATTAATTATTCACAAATAATATTACAGAATCACATTTATGACAACCAAAGTCGCTTCTCAGAAAGAGAGGCTTTCCAATAAGGATCTCTCATCATGCCCGCAATTAGGTGACCAAACCTCTCCTGTATGTAACTTTCTAGACATCGCCAATAATGTTATCTAATAATATTATTCAAATAATATGAATTATTGATCCGATAATGGGAAATATCGCAAGTTGACAATTATTGAAACAAAGAATAATATAAAATACCAACGCAAAGAATTATTGAATCAATAAAATAAACTATCGAGCAAGAATTCATCGTAATAATTATTGAAGAAGTGCCTTCTTCACGTAAGGATCAATAATTCAACAATATCGCAATACCGTGCATCTTTGCAACCACGCCAGACATCAGTATTTTAACCACCGGGTATTCAAATGGTCTTAATCAGCAGAATAACTACGGCCTTAATTCAGAATAACTACGCAGTTATTTATAACCACCCAAACTTTGTCGTTTTCCTCATCCAATCGCTTTCGTTATGGGGCTCACACACGGCGGTCGCTGCGTCGCATTTAATATTCCCCGACAAAGACGAATATTCTACGATCAAACTAATATTCTCGACAAAATGTTAATATTCCACGACTCAAAACGAATATTAAAACAAAATGAATATTTTATAACCACTTGCTTATTTTGAAATATTTGCGTGATTTAACCCTTTACTATCCACATTAATCAAATCAACCCTTACTATTTCAAAATAATAAATAAAGGAAATTCCTTTTATTTAAAAATTTTTTGGTCTTACACACAAGTGGTTATAAAATATTTAATTATCGGGAATATTCGTTTTCGTCAGGAATATTCTTTCTGTCGGAGAATATTCGTATTTAATGACGCGAATGACCATTTGTGGGCCCCATAACTAATAACTGCGGATGAAGAAAACGACATAAAAATTGAGTTTTTATAAATAATCTACAGTAGTTGTTACTGTTAAAATGCTAGAATATCCGATGTGGTTAAAATACAAGAATACGCTGCTATCGTGACAAGAAAGACACCTTCAGATCAGACATGATTTTTGAATTATCGATTCTTACGTAAGAAGACATTACTCAATAATTGTTACAAGAATTACGGCTCAATATTTTATTTTATCGATTCAATAATTGTCATATTGATATTTTATATTATTGTTGTTTCAATAATTATCACCGCGCACAAGATTCCATTATTAGATCAATAATTCATATTATTTGAATAATATTATTAGATAGATTATTGGCAATGTCAAGGAGAGGTTTGGTCACCTAATCAAGCACTGCAAGAAGAGAAATTCTTATCGAAAGCCCCTCTTTCTGGAACCCGCTCGTTGTCATTATTCGGATTCTCAGAATATTATTTGTGAATAATTAATTATCGATTTATATGATAATGAAATATTTATTTGATGTGGATATAAATGATGAATTTATTTATGTGGTTATAAATGAAGGAGTTAATGTTGAGGTGTTTTATCAAGATTTATTTGATTGGAGGTATTAAAAGATCAAATCTGTTATTACAACTTTATTGTTTGAATTATAATATTTAATCCGTCATTTGGATCGTTGTAATTTTTGGATATGTTATATATATATAAGTTGAGTATATGTCCACAAATTTTGAACCGTTAAAAATGAACGTATAATTTGTTATGAATTTTAAGAGATAACTGATTCGAAAATTAGGTTTTGGTGGAAAATTTTAGAATTAAGTGGACCCCACTCTTGATTATTGGGGAAGATGGCTGATTTTTGGTGGGTGAAATAAGAAGAAGAAAGAAAGCAAAGAAGAAAGTCAAGTCGCTTCTCATGCTTCTGCTAATATTTTTTTATAAAATAGGGCTAAATTGAATTGAAAATCACACCAGAATTCATAAGTTTTCTATCTTTTTCTCTCTAAATTATTGAGTGTATTTTGTGAGTATTTAGATACTTGGTGAGTTGATATTCATCAGTACAAGTTTCCTTGTTGTAATACATCCGATATCCAATGGAAGTCTGCTTCTTTTTGAGGTAAGGGATTTTAAAGGTTGTTATGTTTTTCATGTTTCGTAACTTTTCAGACCTTCAAAAATTTTGGAAAAATTTGAAATGATATTTTGATGAGTTTTATTGATTGTGTCCAAAAATATTGATTTTTGGATGTATAGATTAAGAGTTATGAATTTTATGAGAAAAGACTATTTTAAAAGTAATCGCTTATAATTCCTTGTGGTTAACTCCAAAATTGATAAAAATTTTATGGAAGTATATATATATATATATATATATATATATATATATATATATATATAATATAAGTGTACTCTGTGAATTTCATAATTTTTGGATAAAAGTACAATTTATGATAAATGTCTAAATATTAAGCGATTTTGGCTATATGAAAATAGTAAATAAATTTTAAAAAATTCGAGAGAAAATATATGTTCAATATGGGACTATATTCGCTAAATCCCAGAAAAGAAATATTTTGGAACCGATTTGTTATTTTTCATGAAAATGAACTAGTTATGAGTAAATGAATTAAATATGTTATGTGAAGTAAGAAAAATGGAAAATATGATTTTATGGCTTGAGAATCATAGATGAGTTATATGCAGATTTTTGATGAGGGTTTTGGTTATTGTTGATGAAATCTTATGAGTTTGTCATTTTAGAATGATTAAATGCATTATTTAGTAAAGTGAACAATTAAAATAAATTATTTATAAGTTTAAAAAATGTTATTTCAATATCATTATACCGAAATATTGGTATGGATTTTATTGTGGAATTTTTATCTTTTTGTGTCGGGTTTACTATTCATGAGTTACTATTCACGAGTTACTATTCATGAGTTACTATTCACGAATTTACTATTCATGGATTACTATTCATGAGTTACTATTCATGACAAAATAGGTTTCTTTTTCTAACCAAATTATAGTTGATTTATGAATATTACTCTTGAGATTAAAACTGTATGTTGATCATATTAGTTTTATTATCATATATAACATTTTTATAACCCTAATGATGATATTTTTTCGACTTGAGTGTAAAGATGGGTAGATTTTTGGTATGATCACGACTATGGGTTCTCTTTTTGGCCAAGAAAGTAAGAAAGTTAAATTGTTAATTGGTATGATCGTGACCATCATGAATTTATAATTGAATATCTTTAGCTTAAGTCTGAAAGGTGAAACGATCAACATAGTTATAATTATTGTTTATATAAATTCGAAATGATTATATATTTCTTTGAGATAATAATATATTTAGCTTTTGTAGTGTAAATATGAATCTGTTGATGAATATATTTGGCACCGTAGTTCAAATATGAATCTGTTGAGGAATATCTTTACCAGAGTGCAAGAAGATGAATTGTTGATGAATATCTTGGCCAGTAGTCAAAAGATGATATGTTATTGAATATCTTTGGCCAAGAGTGCAAAAGATGAGCAGGTGTTGAGATGAAACATGACTAACCCATTTGGTGATACAAATGAATATTTTTGGTAGTAGTGCAAAGATGAAGTTATTAGTATGATTATGAACAGGAAATGTGATTTTGGTGAATCCACGATCTTTGATGTTTCAGATAAAGATAGGTGATAAAAATTATCTTCGTCCTGGATGAGAAGATGAATTTAGAACTACAATTATGATTATGAGTTATTCATATAATTGTGGACCAGAATTATTGATTGATGTTACTGAGGATAAAAAATTGTTGGTGGATTTTTAACATGGAAGATAATAGACTCATATACTATTCGACTCTTCTAATGGATTGCTTCGTTCACCGTTAACTATGGTTGAAATTTTTATCATCTACCATATGTTCTAAATCTCGATTTATTATCGATGAAGGCTATTGATAATTTAATTATCTTTAGTCATTATATTTTTATCGAAGCTAGTTGCGTTTCACCCTTTTGCTTCACAATTCCTTTTCTGTAATAAAAGTGTAAATTGGGTCGAGTGGGAGATAATAGGGAATAGAATCGGTGGTCTATATTTGTTGAGGGTGAGGCGAACCCAACGTTGGAAAGGTGTTTTCATCATTTATCATACAAGATGTCTAACGACATACAACCTCAGATCATCATAAGACAAGGATGTCTTTCATCCACTACGAAGATATATATGAAAGCCTTCACCTATATAATCTTGTTTGTTTGTTTGAAGTATAATTCTCAATTAGAGACAAATGGAGATAATGATATGTCAAGAGAAGACTTACCATCGGAAAGAATATGATAGTAATCTTATTGTTTTTTTCTTTAGGGTCTATCGGGTCAACCAAGGATAATTACGTGCCAATTATACGATATCTATCATAACCTGTAGACGCATGGCCTCCCACGTATCGAAGGTTTCATTGAAGACTTCCCAAAGATTTTAGTTTTAAAAGCAGGTTTGACTTATACCTTTATGTAAGGTGTCACCGCGGTGTCAGTCTTGTCCACAGTTAGGACATGTGTCACATTTGGTATATATTTGTATATATACTCACAAAGATATGTGTTGTTGTATTTTGTCGACAATTGTTGTAATAAAGTTGTAGTTGTTTTCTGTATCTACGATTTTGGCGTAATTTCGAATAGGTTGGATGGTATGGAATTTATTTTGGGGTTGTCACATTGTTAAGTCACATCGCACCCAAAGATTAAGAAACTATTAAACATTTCAATTTGCTCCACAATGTAACATTATATCAAGACCGTAAGACATAGGCATTCTTTCTTTATAAACTTCTAGTTATTTAAAGCATCTGGCATTACAAATGGTACACAACATAACTGATCTAATAAATTTAATAAGACTAGGTAGCCAAATTGGGAACCTGAGTGCAAATTATAGCTGATCTAATAAATTTACATTTAACATCTTTATTGAGTAAAAATATTTACTAAAAAAAGAAAGAAATAAATAAACAAAATCATAAACATAATGAGCCTTTTATTACTTTTATCTTCTAGGGTAATAAAAAAGCTAATCTCCGCATTGAAGCCAAAGATGACCACCAAAATTCCCTGATTTCGCAATCAAGAAGGAAATCGGAAAAAGGAACCCTCTGGCAGCAGGGTTGTCAAAAACAAAGCTGAAACACTCACCTTCCAAAACAAGGGCAACACCCCAAAGAACAAAATTGCAGAATCCATCAATATAATAACTTCCTCATGAACAATATGGAAGTTGCTGAAAGTAAACAATACAAAATAATACCTATAAGTAAATGACTGCTCAGTGATTAGACCCGTTTAAACTCTCCTAGCTAAGTAAAACCCTGGGTCAATCACAATTGGCAGAACCCTCTGACCTCTGCAACAATATAACATAAATCAATTTTTACTCGACGCAAAGATATGTACAACAAAATCACGGACATAACTAGCAAACTGGGTTAGTAACTTTGAAGCTTACTCCTGTACCTTCCAACAAATGTTGGCCCGATATTGTTAGTAACTTTGAAGCTTCATATCCTCTTGTTAACTAGATAGGAAAGGGACTCGGCTGTATTTGATCAAATCATATCTTGTCACGCCAAAAATTAGAACATATGGTTTAGTTTGTATAAGACAGTTCAGTTTCTGATGGTTAATAGGAATTGTTTGTGTAGCTTGATAATGTACCTGGCCGGACATTAAAGTATGGGTAGGCTAGTGATCTCCTAGACTCAGGCTGGGATTGGCCTATGCCATAGAAGGTCTGAGCAACCATGTTGGCGTCAACAAATTGTTTTACATAAAGAATGTTGTGATCAGTTAAATGAAGATGTGAAAATAAATACAAGTAACCGTCAAATGTTTTATTGCAGTTTGTAGAAACTAGTGCAATTATCCATTTAGTCTGAGTATCTTCAGAATGAAGAGATTTTAAACTCTCATTCAAATATTAGTGTGTACATTACATGATCTGATCACATAACACAAACAAAAGCCACAGATAAATAAGAGTGTCGTGTGACGGTTGGGATTGTTGCTATTTGAAGGGCTGGACCGTGCTGGTGGTAATGGTTGCGACTTTTAACTGTTCAATTAGAAACAACTAGAGAGACGAATGGTTGTGAATTTGCAATTGACGATGGTGGCAGGAGAAATAATATCAATGCGTTTATACAAAAAGTTCAATTCACATTTCTGTTCACTGCAAAACACGAATGATTTTTCTGCTATTGATAATTGTCTTTTTCACAGCAAATCCTCCATTTTAACCATTGATGGCTATATATATAATGAAATGCAAACGGTTCAAATGACCCAACGCAAGTATGGGTTATACACATACTGCTCGTGCTGAGAGTGCAAGAAGCCAAAGAAACAAAACACAAAATAATTATGACAAAATATAAAGGAACTCTTATAAATCAACTCTGAAATTTTCATAAAGCAAATTAACTCTTTTAAAGCAAATTAAACTGGGTTAGTAAGTAAACTAATCAGGGTACATGAGTAAGCAAATTATATATTAAATAGTCAGTGTAGCACACAACTCCTCAAAGCATGAAAATGAACCTCACCAGTCAAATAATAGTGAGTACACAATTTTTGTCAATGCATCTCTACTTTTCACTTTGTAGGAAAGCTCAAGCACCAAATCCAGTATATGTCGATGTACAAACAGAGTAGATAATCTTTTTCGCCTCTTCCTCACTGAAACCCAATCAAACAACTTAAATTAACCAAAATCAAACAACTTAAATTAACCAAAAAAATAAGAAAAAAACTTTCACGCCATCAAATATCAATATCATTAGCAAATAAAGAGAAACTACCGAGTAAAATACCTTCCAGTAACCGAAGTTAGGGTTTTGACATACGAGTTAATCATCTCTTCTTCTGAGGGTTTTGGATCCGAAGTGAACTCCATAACGATGAGCCAATGCTCATAATCGCATCCATCAAGGAGTATTGTCTGCTTTGGCGGTTGGTTACTCAATAAACTCATTTCCTTACTTAGAAAGACCTAATTGCGTAAGGACCGAACTTGTACTGGTAAACGGACCGAAAGAGAGCAGAGAAAGGAACTTCAAAGGGGAGGAATAAGTAGGATTTTGGTTTTGTGAACGAAAGAGAGCAAAGA
This sequence comes from Panax quinquefolius, assembly GCA_020205615.1. Lineage (NCBI taxonomy): Eukaryota > Viridiplantae > Streptophyta > Magnoliopsida > Apiales > Araliaceae > Panax > Panax quinquefolius. The sequence goes on along the minus strand of CM035162.1, from coordinate 4,699,417 downwards.
GAGAGAGTAGATCTACACGAAGGAAACCGAAGCTCTGCACTGACGAGCCTTGGAGAGAAAAAGACGGTATGTTTTAATTTTAAGTGTTCAGTTCATGCTCCGTGTTTTTATTGATAGACAACGTTTTTAAAAAAAAACGTTATTTAATTAAAATTAAAAAAAAAATGCTCTTTTAAATAGATAACGCCAGATATATATCTACAACGCTTTTTTTTAAAACGTTGTCAGAAAAAAATACCATAACATTTTATAAAAAGCGTTGCTGTTTAAGTATTGTCTATTTCTTGCTTTCAGTAGTAGTCTTGGGATAATCAGCTCTTACTCATCGTCGCTATCAACCATCGCCCCAACTCCAATTAACTCTCAAAACCCGCCTAAAAAATGGTGAGACCATCTGCGACCTCCTTCTTCTCAGCTTCTCACCTACCCTCGCCGAGATCATTGGCCTCTTTGGCTACGATTTCATCGTCGTCGACATGGAACACGACCATGGTTGCGTCTCCAACATTCTCTCCTTTATTTGGATTTCGATATTCTTCAACTCAACCAAAACGGAATCTATTCTGGATATTAGTTTTCTCCATTTCTACAACCTTCAAACTATTGCTAAAAAATTTCTCCATCTCAGATCTATATATCCACAAATAGATATAGAATCAAATTAAATGGAGTTTTGAAATTGGAGAGAGAAATGAAATGGGGGTTTTGATTTTGGAGAGTTGAAATGGAGTTTTGATACTGGAGGGAGAAACAAAATGGGGATTTGAATTTGGAGAGAAATTTAGGGATTGATCTGATTTGGTTTTATTAATCTTTTGATTTGTTTTAATTTCTTTTTTAACTTTTCTTTTAATTTATAATATACTAAAAATAGTTAAATCCATTTAATTTCCAATGTGGCAACAACTAGGATGATAGCACATAAAGCAGCTGACGTGGATGTTCATTAAAAGCTGAAGTGGATATTCGTTAAAAGTCAACTCATTTAACGGAATTTGTAACGATTTGAAAAATATTTAAAGTTCAATACGTCGTTTGTAAAAAAATCAGTTCAGTGATGCATTTGTAAATCGATCCTTAGTGGAATAGGGTAAAAGTGTATTTAACCCCACAAGTTAATATTACCTCCGTCTCACAATAAAGTTGTTTTTTTGTGCTTAATATTTTTCCCAAAATAAGTGATGTGTAGTAACTCCAATACAATTTTTTTGCAATATTTTCTCATATACGCCTTACGCATTCAATTCAATGGTATTTATTAGATCTTACCATCACTACAATTAAACGACACTCATTAACTCTTCAACTTTAAAAGAAAATATATTAAGAAGTATTTTGCCATTTTAAACGTGTAGATTGATATGTAAGAGAAAGTTAAAAAAAAACACTTATTATGGGACGGAGGTAGTAATGAGTTTGAACTAAACACTAAATTCGATTACTTAATGAACATATGACATATTTATTGTTACTTAAGTTCTAACCGTGAAACTTGCAAACTACTCCTTAATTACATCATTAAATAAGCATTTAATTTTGTTCGTGTTCGCAATATGTTTTTATATTTAAGACAAAAGTAAAACTGGTTTATTAAAAGTTATATTTAAATGTGTCCTAAACAAAAATCTTAGTCCTTAGATAAATAGAAGATATAATGAGGGTCAAGTAATATATACTTCCGGTACATGTCAAAAGTACCTAATTAAAATTTACAAATAAAATAGCAGTCTTTCCCTATAGAATAAGTTTAGAACTAAGCTCTGACTACTTCTTGGTTTCAAATATTATATCCAACTTAATACTACTAAGAGACATTGTTCTCGTCAATATTTGACTAACTAATTGCAGTATTAACAAAGTGAGACTTCATAGTTACAATAAATAAATTGCATCCAGCGTTTGCCCTAATCTGAGGTGGCATGTCATCATTTCCAAGTAAACCTCCACGTGTGAACAACTCTTTTAATCAAATCAAATCCATTCACAAATGGGCTCCAAAGCAGGCCTCCACTGCCTGTTAGTATTGTTGACCCCCAACCGGCAACTGGCTACCCCGGTATCATTCTCTCCCCTACCTTCTCTCTCCTCCTCACAAACTACCTCCCTTGACGCCGGCGAAACCTTAGCCGAACGCCGCTTGGGCCGCCTTCTCTGACAAGCGGATTCCAAAACGGCCATCTCCGCCACAGACGCCTTAGAATGAAGCCTACTCGTAGGAACCAACATATATAACTTTCCGGCCGATAGTTCGTCGTCCGCTTTAACGGCCGAGTAACGAAGAGTTCGCCGGAGATCTTCTGCCGGAGAAATAAAGTGACCGGGTTGTTCAAGCATGAGCTCAGCAGCTGTAATTGGCACCTTTACACGCTGAACACTTCCATTAAAGTCGATGAGCTTAGCTGTTTGGAGATCAATAACACTCACAGTAGTGCAACAAGATGTAAAATTTCCCATTTAGAATTGGGGATTTTGGGTTTAAGTGCAAATTAATGATGATTAATAGATTATTGAGTGTTTGTAATTGTAAATTGAGTGAGTAGGGAGTGGAGTGTTTGGAGGTATTTAAATAATGGAGATGAGGGGACGAGAGAGAGATGATGATGAGTATGAAGCGTGTTAGACCTGCTGAAGAAGAACCACACACATGACACAACCCAAATGAAATTAGGATTGGATTGGGCCAACCGGCCAAGAACGCGGATAATTTTCCACTTTGTGGGTCCACTTTCTATTGGCCAGCTCGGAACGCAAATTTTACTGGTTGTTTGATTGATGTGGGTCCCCCCTCCTCCCAACTGAGAACTTTTTTTTGGTACATCTAGCTTCTAATTAATGGAGGAGACCCATTCCAATAATGAGTGTAATGACTTATTTTTGGTTGAAATTCAGATTTTTGATAATTTATTTAATATTAAATGTCAATATTTTTTAAAGTATTATGAAAAAAGAAAATAAGGCCGTTTAAGTTTAGAATTAAATCTGTATGTAAATGGTAGCTTGTTTTTGTTTTTATTGATTGACTGTTGTTTTCCAACTTGATGAGCTTCTCTTTCTCTCGTTGATGGTAAAAAAAAGGTCTCTTAATTAGGGGGAAAAAATATACTTATATACTTTCACTCATCCACAATTTCACCCCCACTATCATAATTTCTACAAAAAAAACTTCCATGTAGCAAGTAAAATAGTAGCAAAATTCGGTGGCTCATTTCTGCTCTTATCATAACACAAAGAAAATGATAGGTAGGGGGAAATATTTTGTGCTACGCCTGGGTAATGAATTAAATGCCTTCTTCCACGCATATCAGAAGCACATCCATATAAACCCTCTTACAGACCAAATCCAGCTGGAAAACGAATATTAATTGTTCGTGATTTTTGTCTCTCTCTTCTTCAAGACAAGGGGAATTACACCAACTTGTGGCCGACAGTTTGACCTACTTGATATATTGGGAAACCCATTTGAATCCATCGCCGTAACCCATTTTGCGTACAATGCTGCACATAAACACCTCCAAGGGACGCACACTTGAATCTGCAAGATTCACCTTCCCCTTTCCAGTGGTGACGCCAGTCAGGCCAAGGAGGAAGCGCAACTCATCCTCTGAGGCAGCATATGGAATGTCAATCTTGTTCCCTAAAATGAGAAATGGGACAGTGCCAAGGGACTCGTCAGAAAGGAGAGCATCCAACTCCTTTTTTGATTCTGCAAAACGCTCCTTGTCATAGGCATCCACGAGATAAACTACGGCATCAACCTGTGTAATAAGTAGATCTAATTATCAGACTTGAATCAATTTATCATAACATTTCAATGCTTGAACAATCAGTGCGAGTCCCTAGAAGATTAGTCACTACTTTATTTTTATTAATTTTTTAACAATAACTATCAGATGAGCCATTACAACACTTCTTTTCCATTTTTTGTTTTAAAAAGTAATTAGCCATTACAACTCTACAGTGTGCATGGGTCGCCATTACAACTCCAAGTAATTAGTGCATGAGATATATGTATTATTATTAAATCTCAAGTCAATTCAAAATTAGATACATCGGACTGGTAACACAAGATCAACATAAAGTCACACTTACATATGGGATTCAATTTAAACCTAAACCAACTAGTTTAGGATAAAAAAAATTGTTGAGTCTAGGTCAATATGTGCAAGGCTATACATAAAAATGTTGAAAAGGAAATTTAATCAAATTTGATCTGGAATAACATATCGTTTGATAGAAATCTTTATAAGAAATAAGTAAAATTGGTGATTCAGACAAGAAAAAATGACCAAAACTGGAAGCTGGTATGCTAGAGCAAGAATTTCAAAGTTTCCGAGTTTTTAAAAATAAAATTAAAAAACACGGTGCCAAGGTAAAAGGTCAGAAATAAATAATGGGTCCAAGCCAAGAACGTTCCTAAGAAACTCACATACAGATAGGGGTGAGCATTCGGTTAATAACCGAACCGAACCAGAATTTCGGTTATAACCGAAACCCGAAAGTACCCTGTTTTAGTTATCCGAACAAATAACCGAATTTTGTACTAACCGAATAACCGAATTGAAAATATATTTGGATTAAAATAAAACACCAGACATTGCCAATCAGTCAATCACAGTATACCAAAAAACCAGAAACACAAACCAAAACAGTGAAACCCCTAAAGCAGGGGCACCAACCAAACATTCTTACAGCCTATCTCTAGGAAACAAAAACCATCTTACTGCAAACTCCTGTGAGTCTGTGAGAAATCCACAAAAGGAGTAGTAGCTGATCTTGGCCAAGCCTTAAAAAGGCCAAAATTAGCAGGCAAAGCATCAAAGAACTGAAAATTTATATTTCACCTCCCCAAAGCATCCGTCCACCGAAGAGTCACCGCCCACCGTCCACCGAAGGCGAAGAGGGTCTAATCGTCTCTTCGAGTTTGACGGATGAGTGAATCGAGTGATGACCGATGAAGAGGGAGGCCAGAGTGAATCGAGCGATGAGGGTCGAGGGAGGCCGGAGTGGGCTACTTGAGAGATCTGAGATGAGGGTCGAGGGAGGCCGAGGGAACCGGAATCTCAGATCTGATCCGAGAAGTCAAAGGTTTCATGATTTCAGCACCTCCGAATGATTTTATCTATGTCTTTGACCCTCATATGGAGGGAACCGGAATCTCAGATCTGATCTGAGATGAGAGTTGAGCGATGAGGGTCGAGGGAGGCCGGAGTTGAGGATATCAGATCTGATCTAAGAGTTCGAGTCTTGGAGGACTCTGTGAGACTGTGACTCTAGTAAATTAGTACTGAATATTGAATGGGCTGACTCTGTGACTCATTTTATTTTTTTAACCCAAGTATTGTTCGGTTATTCGGTTAAACCGAATAACCCAAAAGTAATACCCGTAAAAACTAACCGAAAACCGTATAAAAATTCGGATATAACCGAAATAGTAAAAATAACCGAATTGTCAGAATATTTCGGTTAAATTATTTCGGTTGTGTTCGGTTTTTCGGTTATACCCGTTTTTTGCTCAGTCCTACATACAGATTAGATGTCAAGTTTGCAAATATGAGAAACATGAGCATGACTTAAGAAACTGCTTTATTTTTGACATGTGCAAGCAGTACATAAATTTAACTTGCCAAGGTAAATGCACTAGACCCAGAGATGATGAAATTGAACACCAAGTGTATGTGGATGAGTATAAAGAAACAAGTAGCATGATCATGTGATACAGGTTGCAAACTAATATAGACAAATTCGTGAATAATAATGTATATTTAATAGCACATGCATACACATGCCCGAAGAGTAAACAGAGATATTATCAACTGTTTGCCCTATCCTACTTATCAATTAATTGCCCAATCAAAATTTGGCCAATTTTATATCAGAAAAATTAAAATTTACAATCCTATGTTATGATTATGGAATAATACAGCTCTCAGACATTCCATAAGTGATTGTTCTCCATTAGCCTTGTCAAACCAGACACATTCTATTCAGACTCCTAAAGCCGCCTGTCACACCTTCCCCATTTTGCGTTTTTTATTTACTTTCTTTTTGTATGTTACAAACTTTCAAACATCTAAATAGCATATTCCCAAGCAACAAAAAGGTCATACCCAACACATTCTCACAAATTGCAGGGTCTAAGGGAGGTCAGATGTGTGCATATTAACGAGTACGGAAGAAATTAGAAAGAACACAATAAACAAGCTTACTCAGTGGTGTAGGTAGAGCCTATAAGATTTAGATACTACTTAGTATACCCTCTGTCCCAAATTAGTTTCCCCCCACTATGCCACCTTAGTTTGTAACTCTTTCGAGCATCACCAATGTACCCTTGTTTTGAACACTACCAATTGACGGTATCCATCAACAAAGGGTAAAACTTTTGCACCAACATCGAAAAAGTTTTAAGTGCGTCAAATCTTACACGGATACAGAGGGAGTATGTTATTCAAGATAATGAATGTTATGCAACAGAAAGTGGACATACTGTGGGTTTTTTTACTATGAAAATGGACATCTCTATAATTGACATGTTCAATTAATCCTAATACCACATCGACTACTCGATGAAAATGAAGAAGTGCAGGTTTTGCTCTTTTCCCTAAAAACGCATATTCTATGTTGTATTTATCACAAAAACAAACCATCTCTTATCAGTGCTTTTCGACATCTAAAATACGTCCCGAAAATATTGAATTTGAGAATCATCAGATCTGAGAATATAATAAAGCTTGTGAAATATCATAATCAAAAGCTGGTGCTCATACAACTGAATGGATCGATTAACCCAGATCAGAATCAAATAAGATACAATAATAATAATAATAATAATAATAATAATAATAAATAAATAAATAAATAAATAACCTTGGCATAGTAATCCTTCCACACCCTGCGAGCGATCTGATGACCTCCCAAATCGAAAGCTTTAAACTTGATTTTCCCGATACTCAGCTCTTCCGATGTAGGATGCTGTGTCGGTTGATGCTGAACTAATCTCTGAAACCAAAATCAACCCAAAGATGAAAAACATTTTTCACATAACAATATCAATCAAAGAGATCAGAATACGATAAGAAAATAAAAACCTCGTCTTTGAGCATGTGAAGCAAAGTGGTTTTGCCGGCATTATCGAGTCCTAGAAACAAGATCTTAGCCTCTTTTTGCCATAATCCAAGAGAGGCTAACACGCCATAGAACCAATCCAGGAGAAACATCTTCTATAATCCGATGAGAGAGAAGGGGAAGGGAAAAAGGAGAGAAAGAGAGGGATTCCAAATCCAACAGATCTGGACTGAGTTTGGGAGTGAGAACTGAATTCCTCTCCTCACTGTGGTGAAGTGCACGGGTTAATGTTAATGAATGTTTGGCTAATTTCACGGATACTCTTGTTAACTTTTCCGTATGCTAAAAATGTACAAATAAATAGAAAAACTTATTTAAATTACTTTTTTAAAAAAAAGTTTAATTAAAAGAATAACTATTAAAGTCCATCTACAACCAAATAATCAACCATATTAATTCTTTAATAGAATAAATAGTAGCAAAGGTTTGTTTTCAACTTATATTAAGAAAACAAGGAAAGATTTTCAACTTATATTAACAAAATGATTTTTATTTATAACAAGAAAAGATTCTCAACTTACAATATTATAAGAATAAAGAATTCGATTCGGGATTGAATCTTATTAAACTAAAATCGGTAAAAAGGTTTTCCATCATAGACAATATTTTCAATTTTAGAATAATAATAATAATAATAATAATAATAATAATAATAATAATAATAATAATAATAAAGGTTTGAATTTATAATAAAAATATGATAGGAAATTGTTAAATCCACAACATTTTTTGTTGTTTCCACAGCAAAAGTGTCAGATGTATAGTGACGGTAAAATCGTCGCTATAAGATTTATAACAATATTTTTGTTGTGAAAATAACAAAAAGTGTTATGAATTTAACAATTTTCAATATTATAATATGATCCTTCATCAAAATAAAAAAATCACTATATATCTGCTGCGGGCTTGCGACTCCCGGAGAAAGCAGAAAGCCTCCCCAATTCTCTGTTATCTCTGAGTCTCAGGTAAGGTATTTTATTCTGAACTGTGCATGTTTTAGTTTTGACTGCTTAATGGCAAGGACTGGTCTTTGTGACTTTGATTGTTTTATTTGTTCATGATTGTGTTTCTACCAGACTTGTGCTTTTGAGGTTCCAATGGATCAGTCATACTGTTGCCAAAGCATGCTGACCTTGTATTTTCTTCACTAGTCACTAGTTAAGATGAACCATTTTGTTTCGTGTTTGATTTTCAAGTCAGAGGCTGCTTATGGGATTCGATTGATTTGTTATAAGAGAATCTTTGATGCCGACTCGTGCTTTGTGTTTATCCAGCTTCTAACTCCCTCAATGAAGCGTCTTTCATTGATCGCTTAGAGGTTGGTTAATTCAATATCTAATTTGCGATCAGCCCTGTTTTTGGTGAATTAGGATCCTCTCCATTTCATGGTCCATATTTAAAATGTGTTAGAATGTGAGATCATGATGATGAGAGAGAGATGATGACGGAGAATGTACAAATAATGGAGAGGATCATGGTCAGTCTTTGATGTTGTATTGTGGTATTAGGTGGTTTCCTTGCCATTTTCTCGAAATTTTCCACCATCTACTTAACTTTGTCTTGTTCCATTATTTTGCAAATTCCAATAATACTAAACCAGGAACCCTCATATGCCTTGGAATCTGTGCTTCCTTCCTCTTCTGTTGATCTTTTGATGCTAATTTTGTAGAAGCATTTCATGATCTTTTGATGCTAATTTTGTAGAAGCATTTCACGTTTCACCTAATCCATTTCTTTTAATGCTATTGACGTTTCACTAGTGTAAATTGTTGGGATGCTGATAAATTTGCCCAATGCATATATGTTCACAACAGTTTCTTTATCTCTATTCTTACACTGCAGTGTTATTGGGTCATTCTGTAAGATAGGGATTCAATTATTTCACTATCTATCCAACAGGTTCCTAATATTGATTCCTTAAATATTAAAATTTAAAAGTTTCAACAGTCAAATCATATTTTGAACGTTGTAACTATTTTTTATTTAAAAGTAATTGTTGTTTGAATTTAAAATTTGCAATTATTTTAATTTAAAAATAGATATTGCTAGAAATCAAAATGTGCAACGATCATTATGTGTTTATGAGAACTAAAACAACATTATTTTAATTATAAAATAATTAAATTTATAATTAGTAGTAATATTTTTTACAAAAAATGATCAAAATCAAAATTTGATTGATTTTTAATATATTTTTATAGTTCTCTTTCTTTCTAAGAGCATTCACAACAATTTTCTTATCTTTATCCCTACTCTGCAGTGTTATTGAGTCATTTGCAAAATAGAGATTCAATTTTTTTACTATGTACCCAACAAGTTCCTTATATTGATTCCTTAAATAATGAAATTTAAAAGTTAAAATTTTAAATTTCCAATAGTCAAAATATCAAATTAATAATAATCTTATAATTAATAAAAGAGAGAGTATAATTTATCAATTATATTTCACTCTAAAATATTTTTTATTTTTTTTAAATTTTAAGTAATTTATGAAATGAGTATTGAATGGATTGTAATTTGCAAATGTACATAAGATTAATATTAACTTTTAAAAGTTAATTTGTGATATTTTAAATTTAAATTTAATATGATTCATTTAAATTTTGAAAATAATAAAATTTATAATTATTATTATTTTTATAATATTTATAATTAAATTGACATAAATTAAATAAATTTATATCAGTTTTAAATTTGAATATGTTTGAAATTAATTTTTAAAATATAAGTTAATATTAAGTTTATAATTTAAAATAAAGTAATAAAAAATATTAAGATGTGTATGATTGATGAGTTATCGAAACTTAACTTAAAGGTGTGAAATGTCATTTTGTATATATAGAGAATGATCTTTTGACTCCCTCTCACTGGAGAATAAAATCCTATATAATATCGCTCACACTTCCAAGAAGGGCCCTGCATATATATAAGGATTAATTATCCTCGATCCTAGCAATAACCAGTTAATTTGTAAATTTCTTGAATATAGGGCAGTACATACACACCTCTTGAGGAAGCCATAGTCATGGCTTCCCATAACTAATATGTCTGCTTCAAGTTTTTTAACAGCTGCACATATCACAACCTTGGCATCTCCAGTTCCAACTTTCTTCTCGACTTTGATATGTAAATTCCCAAAAGTTTGTATTTGTCACCAGGTCATATATATATATATATATATATATATATATATATATATATATATATATACATGCTTACTTTGGTGTCAAAGGTGCTGCAGACTGTTTCAGCTCTGTTCATAACTGAAAAGGCCAATTCCTTGGCATATTTCTCCATGGTTTTGATGGCATCCCCAGTAAAAAGGTACCCTGTGACAATTATTTGTTCAATGATTATATATACACCCAACCAAGAAACCGAAGAAAATTTTGCAGAAGAAATCTTAATATTTTGCAGGAAACATTGAATAATAATGTAGGGTTAGGGTTATACCTGTGGCATCTATGGAGGAATAAACGGGGGGAGGGGGTTTGACATAGAGTAGGAAGAGGGTAGTTTTGTTATTTTAATTTGGGGGAAAAGATTGCTGAGGCACCATGAGAGTGCATGCATGCTCTCTTCACTTTCATCCACTGCTACTAATATCCTCTTCTCATTCATCATCTTTCCTACTTCCATTAGTAACCTCAATGAACCGAAAAAAAAACTTGAGAGATAATATTGAGGCTAGGATTGAAGAATTGTTGATAAAATGAATCTGAGCTTTATGTTGGGGGGTCTCTTTATAAATGAAGAATTCTTGTGGAATTTGTATGTGGTGGGTGGGTGGGTAGTAAGCTGTTTATGGTATCCAGTTTATTACTACCTACAAAAGAAACGAGTGACAAATGAAAAGACAAGGAAGAAATAGTTAAAAGTGTGCGTTACCCATACCCATCTATAAGAAAACTTTAAAGCATGACGAAACTCAACTGGAAAGCCTAGATAGATAGATAGATGATGATAATAATAATGTTCCTTCTGGATCCGATTACATTTCCATCCAACATATCTACTAATAACTTGGCAAATTGGAGTCAATTGAGAAACATTGTTGAAGATGAAAAAATGAGTTTAGTGACTTAACCGATCAAAACCATGGGGGAGGTGACAAGGATATCGTTGCTGCTGTGAACAAAGAAAGACAATGATTTATTTTTGGATACTGCCTTAATCGACGACGATGGTTTGTTATGGAATTTTTGGATGAATTTTTAATTATTGAATGGGTTCAGGATCGACTAACACTCTTTTACTGAGTTTTAAAATGCACAGAAAAAAAAAAAAATGAAAAATTGAAGTTTTTTTTACAATTTCTGTGTTTTTGAGTTCTTAATAAATGGAAAAGAAAATAGATGGATAAAAAACTTGCCACCTTTTTTGCCAAAGTTTTTTGTTCAAAATTGGTCTGATTTGGACAAAAAAATAATTAAAATAAATAATATTTTTATAATTCTCATATTATCTTTAACTTTCAATATAATAAAATTTAAATTACAATCCACGTCCTCAATTTTTTTTATCTACTAAACCTAAGTTGATAAAGAGAAAGAGACTTTTTGGTGCAAACGACTTCTTTGTTGTTGCGAACGAATTCTCATATTGCAGCGAACGATTCAGGTGCATGTCTTTACTTATCTACTTAACCTTCTCTTGAATATCAGTTTTTTGTTGTAATTTCCTTGTGAAGACTTCATATGGAGTATAAGTTATCATTGGTGTAATAATTTTCTTTTTCTGAATCTTAAATAGTAGATTGCAATTAAACATGTTATTATTATTAGCGACTTGAATGCTTTCTGTAAATATGTTATTTAAATGATTTACAGTGTATATATTTAAAATAAGGCATTTTATTGCAGTTATAATTACTATGCCTATTAAACCATGTTTCAGACTAACTTATTACTATTAGATTGTCTCTATATTGATTTTGTGAACAAAAATATGAATTTACTATTATTATTTTATGTCCATTTGTTGTTGTGTATTTAACTTTGAAACTCATTCAGTTTTATTTACTGAATATATGGACAATCAAGAGAGTAAATTTAGAGATTTTATGATTTGACGACATTTTCAAGTAACATTGATCTTGTCCCTCATAGTTCAATATATCAAATGTCGTATGACTAGAACTTGTGAGAATATACCTAGTAAAGAAATAACTAAAATAAAAAAAGAGTAAGAGATGAATTGTGTAAGACCCCAACTTATTATTAATGAAATTTAATTTTCTCTATTTATTATTTTGAAATAGTAAGGGTTGATTTGATTAATGTGGATAGTTAGGGGTAAAATACGCAAATATTTCAAAATAAGCAAGTGGTTATAAAATATTCATTGTTATCGGGAATATTCGTTTTGGTCGTGGAATATTAGATCTTTGTTGGGAATATTAAATGCGACTACGTTAAACCATGTGTGGGCCCCATAACGGAAAAGCGATTGGATGAAGAAAACGACAAATATAAGTTGTTTAAAAATAATAACAGTAGTTATTACAATTAATCTTGTTAAAATACTCCGGTAGTTAAAACACAAGAAGACACCAGTATTGCACCAATTATTGATTCTTACGAAAGAAGGCACTACTCAATAATGGTTACAGTAATTCTTTATTCGATATTTTATTGATTCAATAATTCTTTGCGTTGATATTTTATATTCTTTGTTGTTTTGATAATTGTCATTACACATTATTTTTCATTATCGAAGCAATAATTCATATTATCTCGAATAATATTATTACATTATTGACAATGTCAGAAAGTTACATCTAAGGAGAGGTTTAGTCACCTAATCAAGGCGCCCAAGAAGGAGAAATTCTTATTGAAAGCCCCTCTTTCCCAGGAGGCTGCACGGTGTCAATATTGTGATTCGTAATATTATTTGTGAATAATTAATTATTGATTCATATGATAAGAAAAATATTGATTTTATGTGGATATAGATGGAGAAAATTTTTAATGTGACAATTGTTGAATATTGAAATTTTATCTTTTCTCGATAAAATAATTCATTTAAATATATTATTATATTTTAATAATATAATAATGGTGATATTTTACAACGAATGTGGGATATATGAGTATATCTGAGGAGGAAGAGTATTTTTGTTGCAATAAATGTTTAAAACATGTTAAACATGTCATTGGACCCCATTTATTGAATGAAATTTGATTATAACTGTAAAATCGCTTCGTTTGTGAATTTCTTGGTCAATTTTATTGAATTTGAAAAACTTTCTTCCGCAAAGTTGCAGAGAATTGAATTTCCTATAAAAAGTCAGTGTTTGAATTTTTCGACAAAAGGGCTATTTATTGTGAATTATTGAAGTTTTGAGTTCAAATAATTGATTTTGGAAGTTTTAATTGTTTAAAATAACAAAAACGTTTTTTTTTGTTGGTTGGTGGGCACATGTGTGTTGCAAAATATCTTTGAAATCGAATTTCCAAGTTTATGTATGATTTATATAAATTTATTAATATTTTATTAAATTTTCTACTTTTTGGTGTTTAAGCATTTTCCTATAAATAGGTGCTTAGGTTAGAATTGAAAATCACACCTTAGGCTGAAGTTTTCTCTCTATATTATAGGCGTATTCTTGTGAGTATTTTGAGTATATTTTGAGTATTCTATATACGGTGCAAGTTCAACTCATGCTTTATATCCGGTGTTTCAAATTTTAAATCTTGATCTTTCGAGGTAAGGGATATTATTTTTTCGTAATGATATTATTTCTTCAATATCATTATGTTGAAATATTGATCTGAAGTTTTTATCAAATTTGGAACTTTTGGTGTCTGAGTTCTTATTCACGATACTCTGACTTATTCACGTATCTGACATTATTCACGAATACCAAGACTATTCATCGAGAAATAAAAATTTTCTTTTCGTCAAAATATCTATTCGGATACTAGCTTTGATTGTATCCATGTTTTGATCATTCTTGAATTTTACACCACTATGATTATTTTTGAGGTATTTTTGGACGTGGATAAAACAAAGTACTAATCCTTAATCCTTGTAATTTTGTTTCTTTGGATTCGTTTCTTTAAAAATATTTTCATCATCCTCGGTCTTAAATGATGATATTATGGAATATCTTTGGCCCGTAGTGCAAAGATGAATGATTTCGATGAATATCTTTTTGGTAGTAGTCTGCAAAGATGAGCAGTGTTTGGATGAAACATGACTAATGATGAATATCTTTGGCTTTGTAGTGCAAAGATGAATATTTGATTCCAGATATATATTGATTGATGTTACGGGGATAAAAGATAGAGCGATGAACTTTTAAATTCATACATAGAAGATAGTAGTTTGCATTCTCTACTTAACTCTTCTAATGAATTATTATTTTCATTATGAATATTGATTTAAAATTTGTTGTCTATTGTATTCTATTAGATTTTTCCCTGTTGAAGACTAATGATAATTTGTTGTATATTATCTTAGTCATAATATTCTTTTTCTTGGGCTAGTTGAGCTCACCCTTTTCCTTTTTGTTCCATTTTTCTTCTTAGGAGGCGAGAATATAAGCGAAACGTCGTGTCGGGGTATGGAATGAAAGTTCTAGAGAGTTGTTTAGTAGTCCTCACCATTTTGTAAAATAATGTATCAATAAATGTGATGAGGATTTATCTAAGTATAGATATTGTGCAGAAGATAATATTTGTATACAAACTCACAGTTTTATTGTTTGTAATAATAAAGTTGTAGTTGTTGTTTACGTACCATGTATTGACAACTCGGAATGGGTGATGTATACCTATTTTGGGGCGTCACGGTTGGTATCGTAGCTTAGGGATATGATCTCCGGCGAGATCGGAGAATAGAACTAGGAGGGGAGAGACGAGTAAATCCTTCGCTAGTGTGTCCTACCTAAGCTTATTTGTTAGTTGGTCAAGATATAGGGATATTATGTGATATATTGATTTCCTTAATTAACCCTTGTTTTATGACGGTGATTTGAGAATGTCGTCGAGAATATTAACAATGGAAATGAGACCGTGGAGACGCATGTACTCACCAACGAGGAGAAGCGTGCAACAGTGGTGGCAATGTTCCTCCGTGAACAACACCAATTTGGCGAGATGATGAACGGGGATGTTTAGAAGCTTTTGCAGTTCATGCAAAATCGATTTGAGGAGACTCGTGTTCAAAATATGAGGAGGAAATGATAGCAATTCACGGGTTGTCACGGCCAAGCGATTCAAAGAGTTGGGACCACCGAATTTAAGGGAAAGCCGATCCGATCACGGCGGAAACATGGGTCAAGCAAATTACCAAGATATTCGATGTCTTGGGATGCACGGAGAGGAACGAAGGTTCTATTCGCCACCTTTATGTTTTCGTGGCGAAAGGCGCATAACCGATGGGAGTTCGTGAAGCGTGCATCCATCCACCAAGACTCAAGCATGTCTTGGGAGACGTTTGAAACTATTTAATGACAAATACTTTCACGAAAGTGTTAAATCGTATGAAGGAAGTGGAGTTCATGATTAGAACAAAACAACAATGGCGGTGTCTCGAAGACGAGGCAAAGTTTTGCAGAGTTATCGTGTTTGCACCTCATTTGGTGGAGAATGAGGAACGATATGGCGCGGATGTTTCGAGAGGTTTGAAACCCGATATGCGACAATATCTCATTTCTCATAAATTTTCTCTATTCAGGATGTTGTTAATGGGGCTCAATTGTTAGAGCGAGATAACGAGTATGTTCAACCGAGGGACCATAACTGAGGATCGGATCGTACAGAGATAGCAATCAATGTAATAATGATAACCAATGGAGAAAGAAAGCAGACGGACAAAATGGTAACCACTCTGGTGGTAATCATGGTCATGAAAATAGAAGAAGCGAGTCGGAGGAGATTTTAAAAAGGAGATTTAACAACGAATTATGTGAAGACGACAAGGTCTTTAAAAAGAATCGGTTCTAAGGGAGGAGAACGACCACCGGTCATATGTTACAAATGCGAAAGGAGGGACATATCGGTCAAAGCGCCCACAACATTCAAGGTATGCTATAATTGTGGAAAGGAAGGACATATCGCTCGGGATTATCTGAAGAAAGCCTAGTTCAATGAGGACGGTGATTCAAAAGATTGTCCCGGAAAAATCAAAGTCAAGCGGTTCTGGAAGAGCGTTTTATTGTATTTGGTCAAAATGCGAGGAACCCAAACGAGGTGATCACGGGTAAGCTATTCATAAATTCTTCGAAGTTTATACTTTACTAGATCTTGGTGCTACCCATTCATTTATCTCCCTACTTGTGCTCAACGTTTAAATTTGACTCAGGAGAAATTAGACTTTGACCTATCTCTGTGTAAACTCCGTTAGAGAAACTTTCATCACATCCATTGCTTATAAATCTTGTTTGATTCAAGTTGGCACCATCACCTTACCATTGACCTTATCTCTTTAAAGATACTTGCTTTTGATGTGATTTTAGGGATTGATTGGTAAACTACACATCATGCCAAAATTGATTGTTTTCGTAAGGTTGTTAGCTTTCATATTCCTAAACAACCCGTTGTATTTAATTCAAGCAACTAAACCATTAAAATCAATCAACGTCATATCTAATCATAAAGCTATTCGTTTATTGAAAAATGGATGTCAAGCTTTCTTAGCCCATGTTATGGATTTGAATAAAGACACGTCAAATTTGAATAATATTCTGTTGTTATTGACTTTCCGACGTATTTCTGAAGAACTTAAATTACCCCGTAACGTGAAATTGAATTCTTTATTGATCTTGAACACTGGTACAAAGCCCATTTCTAAAACCCCATATCGAATGGCTCTATTGAACTTCAGGAGTTAAAGGTCCAACTACAAGAATTATTGGACATCGGTTTCATTCATCCTAAGTACATCTCCTTGGGGTGCTCCTGTTTTATTCAGTAAAGAAGAAAGACGGAGTATCGCGATTTCAGTATTGACTATCGAGAATTGAACCATGTCACCATCAAGAATAGGTATCCTCTACCTCGTATTGATGACTGTTTGACCCATTAAAGGGCACAATTTTTTTCAAAGATCGATCTTCGATTCGGATATCATCGGTGAAGATTAGAACCGAGGATATTCCAAAGATCTTTTAGAACTCGAGACGGGCATTATGACTTCTTAGTCATGTCTTTCGGATTGACTAATGCTCCTGCGACTTTCATGGATATGATGAACCGAGTATTCAAGGAATATTTGGATCAGTTCGTTGTTGTCTTTAATGATGACATCCTCATATATTCCAAAAGTCGTGAAGATCATGAGCACCATTTGAAGCTGGTACTCCAAAGGCTTCGTGAAAATAAACTATATGCCAAATTGAAGAAATGCGAGTTCGGCGAGGAAGTAGCATTCCTTGGGCACGTGGTGTCGTAAAACATGGAGTATCTGTTGATCCGTGAAGATTGAAGCAATACAAAGTTGGGAGCAAAAGAAGTTTCTCATGACCAAAGACGTAGCTTTACGGGCTTATTTGGTTATTATCGGAGATTCGTGGAAGGATTTTCTCGAATCGCTACTCCATTAACTCAGTTGACTCGAAAAGATATAAAATTCATTTGGAGCGAAGAATGCGAGAAGAATTTCCAAGAGCTCAAGAGGAGACTCATTTCGACACCTGTTCTAATAATACCATCTGATTCGGATGGATTTGTTATCTATAGCGATGCTTCAGGCAAAGGGTTAGGATGTGTTCTCATCGCAACGTGGGAAAGTCATAGGCTATGCCTCGCGACAACTTAAAGAGTATGAGAGGATTATTATCCTATGATCTGATCTAGAGTTAGCGCAGATTGTTTTCGCGCTTAAAGATATGGAGGCACTATCTATATGGGGAGAAAGTGGAGATATATTCGGACCATAAAAGCCTCAAATATTTCTTCACGCAAAAGGAACTCAACACACGGCAAGAACGACGTTGGCTTCGAGTTGTTGAAAGATTACGACCACACTATTCAATACCATCCGGAAAAGTGAACGTGGTAGTAATGACGCGTTGAGTAGAAGATCATATGCGTGAACGAAAGTGCGATGATGTAAAGTATATCGCGTAGAGCCAACTTTAATAGAAAAGTTAAGGTTGCTTTCAAGCCACCGACCCAGAGTGATGCGTATGAAGAAGAAAGTACAAGAAGGAGCTATTAGGGCGAGAATTGATGAAGAAGGAATACTTGAGTCCACTCTAGACTTTGTGTTCCTAACGACTCGATTTGAAGTACAAGATTATGATGGAGGCACACATACACCATTTGCAATCCATCTGGAAGTACCAAAATGTATCGTGATCTTGACACACATTTTGGTGGAACAATATGAAGAGAGAGATTGCAAAGTTTATCTCGATGTGTTTAACTTGTCAACGTGTAATGACGGAGCATCTAGTACCTAAGGGTCCGTTGCAACCACTTGAGATTCCGAAATGGAAGTGGGAACACATTACCATGGATTTCGTTACGGGTCTTCCTACGGTTTCTCAAGGCATCAATGCTATTTGGGTTATTGTTGATAGATTAACCAAGTCGCGCTCATTTCTGCCGACACGGAGACTTATTCCTCGAACGCGTCTTGCTAGTATGTGACGTGAATGAGATTGTGAGGTTGTATGGCATGCACTGTATCCATAGTTTTGGATCGTGACCCAAGATTCACTTCAAGATTTTGGGTTAGCTTGCAAAAAGCTATGGGCACGGATTTACGATTCAGTTCGGCATACCATCCTCAAACAGACGGACAATCAGAAAGGACTATTCAAACTCTTGAAGATTTATTAAGACTCGTGTCCTAAACTTCAAGGCGGTTGGGATAAATATTTACCATTGGTGGAATTCTCCTACAACAACAAGATTATCGTGCAAGTATAGGTGTGGCTCCATTTGAAGCATTATATGGACGAAAGTGTCGCTCTCCCGGTATGTTGGGGACGAGGTGGGTGAAGCAACATTATTGGGACCCGAGTTGATGCGTATATGACTCACGTAAAAGATCCAAATGATTCGACAACGTATACAAATGGCACAAGATCGACAAAAGAGTTATGTGGATCTTCATCGAAAGGACGTGGAATTTAGTATAGGGGATCATGTATTATTCATGCGAGTTGCTCCATGGAAGGGAGTTATAAGATTTGGGAAGAGAGGAAAGCTCAATCCACGATTTATTGGTCCATTTCAAATTCTTGACCGAGTAGGAAATGTAGCCTATAGACTTGCGTTACCTCGAGTATGTCTCGTGTTCATAATGTGTTTCACATATCGTACTTAAGTAAATATGTGAAAGACCCGAACTACGTTATAGAGTTAGAACAGGATGAGATAGCCAAGACTTAACGTATTATGAGGAGGTACTGTCAAGATCTTGGATAGGAAGGAGCATGTCCCACGCAAGAAAGGTCATACCACAAGTTAAAGTTTTGTGGAGGAATCATGCTATAGAGGAAATGACACGGGAATTTGAAACGGAAATGAAAGCGAGGTATCCTCACCTTTTGAAACACTGAGCACGCACGTCGTCGATTTCGAGGACGAAATTTCATAAGGAGGGAGGTTGAAGACCCCAACTTATTATTAATGAAATTTAATTTTCTCTATTTATTATTTTAAAATAGTAAGGGTTGATTTGATTAATGTGGATAGTTAGGGTAAAATACATAAATATTTCAAAATAAGCAAGTGGTTATAAAATATTCATTGTTATTCGGAGAATATTCGTTTGGTCGTGGAATATTCATCTTTTGGGAATATTAAATGCGACGACAGCTTAAACCATGTGTGGGCCCCATAACTGAAAGCGGTTGGATGAAGAAAACGACAAATATAAGTTGTTTAAAAATAACGGTAGTTGTTACTCAATTAATCTTGTTAAAATACCGGTAGTTAAAACACGATAGTACACCGGTATTGCACCAATTATTGATTCTTACGAAAGAAGGCACTACTCAATAATGGTTATGATAATTACCATTCAAGGTATTTTATTGATTCAATAATTGCTGCGTTGATATTTTATATTCTTTGTTGTTTGTTTCAATAATTGTCATTACACGGTATTTTTCATTATCGAAGCAATAATTCATATTATCTGAATAATATTATTAGATAACATTATTGGCAATGTCTAGAAAGTTACATCTAAGGAGAGGTTTAGTCACCTAATCAAGGCCGAAGAAGTAGAAATTCTCATTGGAAAGCCCTCTTTCACAGGAACCCGCTCGGTTGTCGATATTGTGATTACGTAATATTATTTGTGAATAATTAATTATTGATTCATATGATGAGAAAAATATTGATTTTATGTGGATATAGATGGAGAAAATTTTTAATGTGACAATTGTTGAAAATTGAAATTTTATCTTTTTCGATAAAATAATTATTTAAATATATTATTATATTTTAATAATATAATAATGGTGATATTTTTACAAACGAATGTGGGATATATGAGTATACGAGGAGGAAGAGTATTTTTGTTGCAATAAATGTTTAAAACATGTTAAACATGTCATTGGACCCCATTTATCGAGTTTGAAATTTGATTATAACTGTAAAATCGCCTGTTTGTGAATTTCTTTTACCAATTTTTATTTGGAATTTGGAAAAACTTTCTTCTTCGCAAAGTTGCGAGAGAATTGAATTTCCTATTAAAAGTCGGGAGTTTGAATTTTTCGACAAAAGGGCTATTTATTGTGAATTATTGAAGTTTTGAGTTCAAATAATTGATTTTTGGAAGTTTTAATTGTTTAAAATAACAAAAATGTTTTTGTGGTTGGTTGGTGGGCACATGTGTTGCAAAAATATTTGAAATCAGAATTTCCAAGTTTGTGTATGATTTATATAAATTTATTAATATTTTATTAAATTTTCTACTTTTGTGTTCTAAGCATTTTCCTATAAATAGGGTGCTTGGGTTAGAATTGAAAATCACACTTAAACTCGAAGTTTTTCTCTCTATATTATATATAGCGTATTCTTGTGAGTATTTTGAGTATATTTTGAGTATTGCTATATGGTGCAAGTTCAAGTCATAGCTTTATATCCAAATTGTTTCAAATTTTAGAAATCCGATCTTTTCGAGGTAAAGGGACACTACAACATAAAAGCTTATCAATCGATCAAGACATCAATGACCGCGATACGATCATGAGATGGCTATCTATGACAATCGATCCGGTCGACGTCACGAAGTCATGAGATAATCCTGGTCATTTGGAAGGACATCGTGACCAACAATAGAACAAACTTATTAGCGACATCAAGTAGCGGCCGAATAAAATCATTATTATGACTTATCTTTGAGTCATTTGTCATGCGTGACGTGTCACACGTATCAACGATAGATAATAGCGACCGCGAAAGGTCGCTTAGATTCAAAGAAAAGTCAAGCGGTCACGATAGATTATTAGCGATCGTGACGCGTCGTCGATTTTTTTTTTAAATTTTTGCCTATTTTATTGATTTCCCAAAAATAACACCGCTTGTACCTTCTTTCAATCCCAAACACAGTTATATATATATATATATATATATATATATATATATATATATATATATATATATATATATACAAGCATCTATATTAACATCCATCCAATACAATACAAAACATTCATCCATGAATAAACATTCATCCAATACAATACAAAACATTCATCCAACACAATATAATCGATATCGTAAACATCCATATAAACTAATACAATTGTCCAAAGAATGAATCTAAAAGAGTACAAGGCTTTAAAAATCTAAAAAAATAAGTTCAGCGCCTTTCGTGGATCATCCAAATTAGGATCCTGTAATTATCAAAGTAATAAAACATATATGTTACATATAAGTAAAGACATTGACTCGAGACTATATAAACATATAAGACAATGTAGCTAAACAATAAACGATATATATATATACGCCTCGTTGTTGTTGTCTTCCTGCCTCTGCTCCCTGCGCCACCGCCTCCGCCAACTCATCGGGACTCAGAGACTGCAGATGCCCGCCAAGATGCTGCGAAGAAGATCACGATCTCGACAAATCGCTCTCTCACACAATCGGCAGGGAGTATGATAGGTTGGATAACTTTGATGTATGTAGACTGGGTGGCAGAGCCGCTATCATGGCGATGGTCAAGGCGTCGTCTTTGTCCTTGGCCTTTGACATAATTTTTCTTCACGATGGACGCCCTCTCCCATAATTCTTGATTAATCGACGGATGCGGGGTGCCTTCAGGATAGTGCTCGTTCATTAAGCCCTTATAAGTGTCCTGTCAGAAGATGAACAATTAATGTAAGACCCCAGCTTTTATAAATAAAGATGAATTTTCTATAAATATTATTTTTGAATATTATGGAATAATTTGATATAATGTTATAGTTGTGGGTAATATTTATAAATTTTGCAAAGTATGCAAGTGGTTATATTATATTCGATTGGTGGGGAATATTCGGTTTAGCGAGGAATATTCGTACAACTACTCAATCATTGGTGGACCCCATTAAATGTAATTATCATCGGATTGAGAAAACGACAAAAAATATTTTATTGAAATAACGGCGGAAGTTTTACCGTTGATCTTTGTTGAACTACTTCGGTAGTAAAAGTACGAGAATACATGTACGTACAAGTGCATAGTAGACACCGGTATTGATTATCGATGCTTATGTGAGAAGTCACACCGGTTTGATTCCATTATTGTTATGAATTATTATAGCGATAATGACTTTTTGTTTTATTCAGTATTATTAACGTAATAAAAGCGAAACATCTTTTATATAAAATGTAATACTTTATTAAAGTTATTGTATAAATAAAATATATTATATTTTATTACATAGTGTTGTATAGTATTTTTGCATAGTGTTTGCATAGTAAAATGTTTTTATATAAATAGAATATATTATATTTTATTTAAAAGATTTTGCTTTAAATATGGACCGCCGATTAAAGTAAATCAATCTGAACTGATTCATGGATTAATTCTTATGCATTCCATTTTCCTATAAATAAGCTCATTCCTTCATTATTTTCTTACGAATTCATTGAAACTCTAGAGAGAAATTATAGAGAGAAGCTATATAGAGAGAAAGTTATAGAAAGAAGAAGAGTGATCGCTACTTCACTACTTCTATATTCAGGTTCTTTTTACAGTAGTGGGTGTTATTCTTTCTTCTTGAAGAGAACTTTCATTATTCCATTCACTATTATTACATTGGAATAACTCGTAAAAGTGGCATACCCTATACATAACTTTGTATATACGGCGATACCCTATACTTGGTGAAATCCTTATGTTATTCCATTGCTTATTATTACATTGGAATAACTCGTATATGTGGTTTACCCTATACTTGGTGACATTCTTCTATTATTCTCATTGGAACATCCTCGCTCGTGTGTTTTACACCGGACTGGTTAAAATCTTTATTATTATTATTTGGAACATCTCGCTCATGTGTTTTACAGGACTGGTTAAAATCTTTATTATTCTCATTGGAATATCCTATCATGTGTTTTAACGGATCCGGTTCCATCTTTATTATTCATTTGGAACATCCCGCCGATTGTGAATTTCACCCCGACCGTTCCGTTATTATTATTACATTGAATAACTTTGTCATGCCAATACCGCATGCATGGTGATTTCTTTTGTTATTCCATTCTTTATTATACCCGGTTTGGTTAAAACTATGACTTCTATACTCCATGAAATTAGTAGAATATCCTTGATATTTGCGTTTCATCCAAAGATCTTTTCATGGAAATATTTTTCCGATCATTCTTGAATTTTACTCTACAAAGCAAAGATCATGTTGACAATTTGGACGTTAATAAATCTCGGATAAAATAATTCTTGAACTTGTTTTATTGAATTCTTATATCATTGTCATCATCCTCATGTTTATATTTTTTTAAAGTCATCGTGGCACGTAGAAGCATGGATGGACTTGGTATGATTATAACCAGGATTATTCGGTGTAATCATAGTAACCGTAATGTTACAAATGATGTGGTAAAATCCTCGATTGGTAGTAGTGCATTGATGGACGATTGTTGGCATGATCATGACCATTAATGAATACACAACTATTCTTCGCCCGTAGTGCGAGGAATAATTGTGGTCGCGATACTAAAGAATATCTTCTCGCCGTAGTAGTGTGGGTGATTCGATGATGTGGATTATTTATTAAAGTCGAGTCTCAAATTTATAACAAGAATGAAAAACCTTTTAAATCATAAAAGATAGTAGATTTTATTTTCTACTTGGCTCTTTTAATGGATTCAGATATTCGCCGCAGATTAAACCGGTTGTCTCATTGTATTTTATCGGTTTAACATTGTTGAAGACTATTGATAATTTATTTCGCATTATCTTAGTCATAATATTTCTTCTTGGGCTAGTTGAGCTCACCTTTCTTTCTTTTCTTTCTTGTGAAATGAGAATATAATTTGGGACGAAGTGGGAAACAGTGATGGTCCCGAAGATAGATTAGTAGTCCTCACTATTACGCGTGAAACAAATGTGATAATAATTGTAATGAGGACTTTTTGTTTGAGTTTGTATAATATCTAGTAGGCGATATTTGTATTTAAACTCACGATTTATGTCGTATTGTACAAGATGCTTATGTTAATAAGTTGTATTTAAATTCGCATCATGTAAGTGGCGATCCAAGATGAGTGATGTATACCTAATTTTGGGGGCGTCACAATTAAATAGTTAAAAATAAATAAAAAAAATACTAAAGAAGGTCGTTATAATTTATAAACAACATATTAGGATAAAGTGAACTTATTACCGCTTATCCTGAGCGACGGTGTAGACCATCATGGTGGCTACATACACATCCAACCAATTGATAGGTTGACCTTGAGACCGAGACTCTCTATAGTTCATTTCTCATATTATTATGTAAACATATGATATTTTAGCTACAAAAGATGATCAGTAAACATAACATACGTACCTGGCAAAGAATGAATGTTGCAATTGTGATATGATATCTGTAGCCATGACATCGTGCCTTTTGCCTTTTCTCGTAGTCGATACACGAGGATGCATTCGAGGCGGCGATCTTCGCGCCTCTTGACCCACTCTCGACTTTCCTTTCCATCGTCACACATCTCCGCACCTATACGGGGTGTGCATTTCACAATTTTACTATCTTGAAAATCACTACAATATACAATAATTTATATTAAAACCTTATATATATATATATATATACATGATGTTTAACTTACGTCTTTATCCGGAGGAGGACGGATCTCAGTATAAGAATGCGATCATCCGGATTATTGGCCTTGACACATGATTAGGGCCCGAACCACCCGTGCTTTTCGTCTTTGCAGGTTGTAAGACATCTATAATAAAAAATTTAGGATGTTAGTATAAGTTATAAATGAAAGGTACATAAACATGTCGGGATATAGAGAACATCGGGATATGTAATTGTATGTAAACA
>CM035162.1:4058331-4061226 GCA_020205615.1 Panax quinquefolius | reverse complement strand
AAAATATAATTTGTATGAGTTCGTAATTTAATTATATGTGTTATATTTTACTTTGATAATTAGATCGATCGAGGGAGTTTAATGGGTGATATTTGGATTCGCCAATTATTTTGGTATCAGATTAAGGTACTGGATTCGTAGTTTTTCCGCCGATATTCCTTTAAATTTAATTGCTCGCTTTTGTACTGCTTAGAAATTTGGTATCGCTTACCGGATTATTCCTCATTGTCAAAATTATCGAGATAGTTTCGCTTTTAGCGCCGATATTTGAATTGTGATTTGTACTCTTTTCAACTAGTTAATCGAGTCAATATGTTTTGGAGACTTTTTTCGCTTGTACCATCGTTCGATATTTTTGTTCAAACTCTGAGTTGTTTTGATCATCGATATCTTGTAATAATTGGGTATGTTTGTATTTGATAATTGATTTCATTTGAATACGGTCATGTAAGCCTCAGTGATTCAACCCTTTCGCTTACATTTCAGAAGTTCGATCCTTAGGGTATACTTGAGCTAACCACCGTGGGGGTACCACCGCATGTCCTCTCGACATTAAGGGCACGACACCTTCCACGGCGCGTGATTAGTCCACTCGCTGATCCTTTTGTATGCTTCTGGGTATAAGCTTTGGCCATTTGATATATTTGTTCAGATACGTATGGGTCGACCCAATATTTGATTTGATTCGATTTATTCATGGATTAATGACGATGTGTCGTATGCATTATCCGATTTGATTTGATACATCACGGTACCGATGTATTTTGTTAGCCTTTCGCTATTTGTATTTGAGCTCAAGATGAAATTATTTCCTTATAACCATTCGATTCAAATTTTTTTTTGTTTGGAATTATTTTGACTATAGTGGCTTGCCTCGACAATGTTAATCATTCGCACTTTATCTCACCAATTTCGATATATTCATGTTTAGTTAGTAGTTATAATTATTCGCTCATTCATTTTTTTCGTGATATATATATATATATTGATTATATATCCGCATTTTATATCTCAGATTGGCAATTTGCTCACGCCGTGTTCTTTTTCCTACAGTAATCAAAGGTGATCGTGATACGTGGGATGAGAGCCACCTTTCGATCCAAATGAGTAGATTAGTTTTTGAGACTTATTATTAGATTTGGTTTTCTTAATATTTTATAGATGGATGTTTAGCCATATTTTGACATTTATTTATTACCAAGAGAGATTATGTAAATGTGAGTTCCTTCTAGTTAAATCGGAGCATGGGCAATTTGGTTTTAAATTTAATTGAGATATTTTGAAATTTATTCGAGGTTTGTATTTATTATGCTTCAGGCGTGACATTCCTTTTCCTTTTTGGGAAAGGTGGTGTTACATGATTGTCTTGCATTTTCCAAATGGGGGATCAGAGGTTGGTCTCCTAGATTGCCCATGTACAACAAGAGATACATCTTTAATGCCTTTATCTGCACACCTTGGGATCGCCGTGATACTGGCGATTGTCACGATTGCTTCCAAGGCAAATAAGACTTTAATCTTTCCTACCTTCAGTGCCCATCTCCTCGCCATTTTGTCGTGTTCGATCGCTTCGAGAATGACTTTCCAATGCATGCTAGATCCTCTCATAGTAAACATCCTCTCGATATCAATAAATGTCATTATCATCTCGCTTCTATCATCGATGGAACGACTTCATACCGCTAGATGTCTCCACCTTCGGGCTTATTCTCTAAAGATTCAAGATTTTGGTTTTTGACTTTAGTCACTTGGTATCGATTCTAAGCCATTTACGATCTAAATCAGACTTCATTTAGAAAGGCATGGGCCAATTCTTCCCAACAGAATTTTTGCATTGTCAAGCCTGCATACCATGCTTTAGCCTCTCCAAGGAGACTCCTTTGGACAAGCTTCATTTTAAGGCTTTCATCTTAAGCATAAGACCCTAGTTCGCCAATATATACTTTTATGCCTATAGGATCGCTTCCCCGCTGTACTTTTCAAAATCAGACTTTGAATTTGTCGTCAGATATCGAGCCCTGTGGAAAATGCAGATTTGAATAGTGACACTTCCATAGTTTCAAATTCCCTTTGATCGACGGATAGTTTCCCATTTGTTGGACTTTCTTCTTATATCCCCGCTTCGATCAACCCCGAAGTTTTGTGATTTCGTGGGTTTTGTTGGTTCCTTTATTGAATGAGGTTCGTATCCGGTTTCTATCTTTTGTCAATACCCCTCGACTTACCCCTCGTGTGAATGACTCGTCGAGTAGGCATTATCTCAATTTTGAGTGTCTTTACTTTGTTCTTTTTTAGAAAGACAACCAATTTCGCTTATCCGATTCTTAATCCTTCAAACTCCTCTCGAGAAATGTGAGTAGATCAAACCGGGCACTTGTAGCCATGTCTGACGGTGGTCTTAGTGCCTTCTTGGACTTTAAACGGGTAACGGGACCAATTGCTTCCCTATAAAAAGACTTACATATTTTAGTCTTAGGGAATGTGGAAATGTTACATGTTATGTGATATGTCTGTTTTAGGAGTATTATCCCGCAAAACCGGATGTTAGTTGTTTATACGACAAGATAAAGATGTTAGATAAAAGGGAATGCATGTACATATTCATTCATATTTTTCCATTAACATCGAGATCGACATAGAAATGAAATTACAAGTAATTGTAATTACAAGTAATTGAAATGAGAAAGTATGAAGAGACTTTCCTTCGCTTTGGTTTATAAGAGGTCGAATTTTCTTAGGCTACTCTCATGCCTTTTTGGCATGAAGGTTCCTAAATCATCGCAATTAACTCGACGGAAGTTAATCTGCCTTTCAATCGAGATTATTTGGTGGTGCATTTCGAGCCTCGCTGAATTAGTCTTCCAACGAGTTCAGTAATCAAACACCGACAGGATA